>JABASH010004696.1:0-13494 GCA_019776445.1 Tomocerus maximus | reverse complement strand
TTTGACCATTATGACCACTTTTTGATGTCATTTTGACCAGGCCATTTTGACCATCATGGCCATTATGACCACTAGTGGTTTTAACCACGACCCAACACTGTTTATTATTATTTTCCCAGTTCTCTGAAAGTATCCCAAGAACTCTTTCCAATATCAAGCTTACAATCTTCTATGTAACCAACAATAAAATATTATGCATTGCATGGCCGACTTTACAGTTTCGATAAGTTAATGATAAGATATGTTTAATGGTCGATTTTAATGCTAAGTGATGCATACATTACTTATTGATGTGGTTGGAAGGGGAATAAGGTATACGGTAAACGTCCAAACAGCTAAACATATTCAAGCGAGGTATAACCAGTCAAAAGACCATGTGATTACTTAAAAAAGGACTGAGAATTATTATTAACAAAAAACGATAAGTGGGTAAAAACATTTGTGAGCAAAAAAGGTGAAAAATTCCTCGGGTGAACGACAAAGTTACATTTTGACCATTAATAACTTCCAAACGGTCAAAGATATCCAAACGAGGTATACACCAGTCGAAAGACCATGCGATTACTTAAAAATGGATCAAGAATTATTATTAACAAAAAACTATAAGTGGGTAGACAGTTGCGTTGGCACAAAAAGGCGAACAATTCCTCAGGTGAATGTCTAAGTGACATTTATCTTCAATAAATTTTAAATCGTTAACTTTATGTCAACGAGGCTAACTGCAACAGAAAGAGCATGCGATTTTGAGTAAAACACATATTTTATTAAATGGAAGCTTAAGTGCAGTGTCTTCTGGAAGATGGCCTA
Organism: Tomocerus maximus; assembly: GCA_019776445.1. NCBI lineage: Eukaryota > Metazoa > Arthropoda > Collembola > Entomobryomorpha > Tomoceridae > Tomocerus > Tomocerus maximus. Next base: position 12,687 of record JABASH010004696.1, on the reverse strand, counting down.
CAAACTTGGGTAACACAAGTAATCGAACTAGCAGACAACATCTTAACCCAAGGTAAGACTTATTTAGGGTCACTCTTCTTTGTAGGTCATCTTCCAGCTTTGTAGGCCAAAAAATTATTGGTGACATTTACATGAGTTGTTGAACGCCGTTTCTAACAAATTCTAAATTTATTGCCTGTGTACCTATTATAAATAAAACAAATGTTTAATATGTCCACATCGTTATGCTTAGTGACAAGGGCTATGTCAATGTGTAAGTGTTAAGCAAAATTCAATAATCTTTGCTTGAAATAGTAGATATTGATATATATATAGTGTCATTATTTTAACAAAACATACGTAATCGATAACATATGCAAAAGGAATGCTGTATTCATGTTGAATAAAAATGTTTTTTCTACCTGACCAGGCAATGTTCAATAACACGGTCATGGAAAATAATGATTTTCTTGATACGATTGACATTGACTGGAATAACCAAGGATCCTAAATTTACAACAGTTGACTTACGTTAAAAAATTGACATTTCTTTGCCACCCCTTAAATTTAATACAATGAAAAATAATTTCAGATGAATATTATTTAAGCTCTATATAGTTATGGAATTACTTCAATCAGTTGCTAGTGGAGACAGTACCAAAGTGCAGGGAACAAAAAAGGACTTTTTTGCCTTTTTTTCCTTTTTTTGTAAAAAAGGTAAATAGGAGTAGAAATTTTAAAAAAGGAGTCCTTTTTCCGGTTTTACACAAAGTTTTACTGTATTGGGGCATGCTGATACCTATTTAGCTGTATGAAAAAGCAAAAAGGTAAAAAAATCAAAAAGGTATAAAAGCAAAAAAGGACTGCTTTTATTAAAAAGGAGTCCATTTTGCTTTTGGTGAGAAAGGAGTTGCTTTTTTGTTCCCTGCCAAAGTGATTCCATGCCATATAGTATATTATTCCCATTTTTAACAGTTTAGATGGTTTATACAGCATGATATTAAGTTTAGTATATAAAATATTTAGATGAAGTATAAACTATTCTATTCGCATTCTCTAAATTCCATACGCATTGGCAAGGTTGGGTATGGCGTAAGAATACTAATTGGAAAAACTTGAAATCAAATTCGATTACATCCTTTTCAAATCGGGATTTACAAAATCCATACAGTTACAACAAGTGCAACAATTAAGGTTAGGTTAACAAGTAACATGTATATTTTCATTAGGTTAGGTTTGTAAAGAGACAAAACACTGACCCGTGCCCTTAACTGTTGCACTGAATACAGAATCACTGGAAATTACATTTATATAATTTAGGTAATTGATATGAGGGATAATGTCAGGTAGGATATTCAAAAGTTTGGACAGGAGTATCAGTCCTGACGATCAGATTGTAAATTAAACACAAAGGTATACAAATTTTGGTTATGACAACTTTAAAGCATATACGGACATAAAAGCAAAATTGTATCATTTGGATTTTAAAATGCATTTGATGTTCCCAGGAAAATACAACAGTGAATATGAGTATAAAGGACGAAAAAATGTAAAAAATTGTGCCGATATTCGAGTTATAAAATGATAAAGTTCGTGGGGGGACTCTTTCCCAACACGTAGTACATTTCGTGTAATTACGCTCTTTGAAATGATCTAGCCATCGTTGGTAAAGTCCCGAATGAGTCACAGAACGCAAATTAGCCCTGAGAAATGTGGTGAACATAGGAACTAACGTATTTCTAAACGAAGTATGAACATACAGAGGCAAAATGGAATTTTCCACATTTCCTACATATAATCTTTTGACTGGTTGAACTCCGCCACTCTGTGGATTCCAATGAGAGTCATCTAGAAGTCGATGCAGACGAGAACTTCTGACAATGAATACAGAGTTATTGCATTTGGAAATCCATTTTTGAGGGCGTGTGTAAGTGAATCCTTGAGGAATTCGAAACTTGTTTCTAATGCCGTCAATAAAATTCGACATATTTAGGGTGATATACTTCTTGTGCTTGTTACAAATAAAATTCAAAAAATGTGGCAACTTAAACACATTTTCCATGAGGCTGCCATCATCGAAATCATTAAAATTTTGAATGAATGCATCGTCATCCCCTTGGGGAGTTCCCAAAGAAAAGTTGCTGCCATAACGAAGAATGTAATCACAGTTACTATCTGAACTATAATTGTATACATCTGTATATCGACAGATCTTGTCTTGATATACTTGAATAATAGTCTCATGTAAATTAGAAGTATCAAAGAAAGGATCGAATTCACTGTTACCCAGCATTTCACCAAGAGCTGTAATACCAGGTAGATTTGCCAAATGTTCCATAGATTGAATTTGTTTTACTGGGCGTGGCTCCACAACATCCGAAATGAAAATACCCTTGTAGGCATTGGTTAGTGTAAACAGCATAAACATCAACGGGCCGATAGTCAATTTGATCCAAGTTGTTTTTTTAGTCCACGTAGATAACGGATAACTGATCTCTAACATAAACGCCCAGCAAACCAGAAGTATAGGAATACGCTCTCCCTTTGTGAAAAATACCACTCCTTGAATGAAAGCACATACTAAAATGATTGAAATCAGGAATGCTATCCAGGCATCAAAGTGAAAAGGTCGAATATATCCTCGAAAGGAAAGACTCTCATCTTCCAAAACGACACAGGAAATAAAATTTATAGAATCTTCCATTGTGGGAATCACTGTGTAGTGAGCTCCAGAATATTGCCAACTGGACTCTTGTTGGAAATCAAAATCGATGAAATATTCTAAATGCTCACAACTACCATCAACTTCTATTGTAAAATTTGAAAAACTTTGAACAATTATTGAAGAAATTGGAACTGAAGGTCCAAAATCTTCATCGGCAAAATTATCTGTAAATGAAATTTTCTTAAGCGGTGGTCCACAGTATTTTTTACGTTTTTTATCCCAAATATCCCCGTCAAAAATTCTTAAACCTGCTGAGTTTGGAATATTGCTCTCTGTGATGAACATTCGTATGGCCAGTTGACGTAGTGGTTGATCGAAGCAACGGTTTCCTGAACATAAAGGAATCAAGGTATGTTCAAATTCTAAAATATTCCACTCTGAATTTTCCTTTGCCGAATGCGGGCAAACAAAATACACAAAAGGATCGTTACTATCCTTGAAAGATAAAATAAGCCATGGTTTACGGTAGAATAGACGGTGTACGTTTGTAATACTGTATGTATATTCAAAGTCTGATTTTTGCAATGATGTATCAATAAAAATATTGCGGCCTGACTTCGCTATCTCTAAAATCCTTTTTTCGACTAACACAAATACAGAAGAATGTTCCTCAAAATTATACCAGCTCAGCCAATTCGTCGTCATTTCTAGTTCATATTGGTTTACTTTGTAAAATGTCTCAGTGATGTAATTAATTTGCATTATTTCGTTAATTTCTGTTGGATTAAAATTGACCAAAATGTGCGTCACACAAACAAAACGGCTCAATGGCCTTGGAGAGGAAATATTTAAGTTCTTTTCATTTACATCAGTCATGCAGGAGAGAATATTATCATAATTGGTCACAAATGGTCGTAGTCCGCAATGCTCAACTTCTCCATTGACTTTCAGTTTTGTAAATGCAAAAGGAATAACAATTTCTAGTATTTGGTTATTTAATGAATCTTCCCAAGTTTGACTGAAAGCCTTTTCTTGGAAATGAAGATTGACATAGCAATGTTTTTCAAAGTTCGCAACATCTTTCAATTCCCAGCTCAAGCATAATCCTACGGCGGATAATATCAAAACTAAAAGATGATCCATTTCTACTTGTACACTATTAAATTGAATGTTGCATAGATATTAATTATCGTACAGACAGTTTTTAACGGTTTTGAAATTTTAATATTTATTATGTTGTTCCTGGAGTATTTAGCTATTATGTATATCAGTTATTTGGTCAGTTCACAGTAACATAGGTAGAAATTACTACCTAACGATATTTTACACAACTGCAACAACTTTTATGCAAAGTTGCGCAACTAAGCTCGGTCTGATGAAGTTATATTATTATAAGAAGGGCAACCAGGCAATAATGGTTTCGAAGTTTTATATTTATATCAGTCTTCGTTATTTATATTTAAATTAATCCCTAAAATTATCCGAATTCAAATGTGCTATTTATATTTAGCAATTTCCAAATGATATTTATCCAATATTGCTTTGCAATTTCGATAAAAGTATTCCTTTGTTCTAATATTTTAAAAATTTATTGATTTAACATTTTGTATTTTATTTAAACTATTTAAACGTAAATCTAGAAGTGTTATAACTTATACTTATTGATGACAATGAAAACTTATTATTATCTCACTATAATAATAGTGACTCCAGTAGGTTTTGGATGTTTTGTATACAACTTTAGAGAACAAAAAATTAGACTTTGGCTTAATTTAACTTCGGAAAAGAGTGATTTTGGATTGTATGCAGACTCAGTTTTTATCCATTCAAGTCTACAATATGGTAGTTACTTAGTTACATTATGCTAATGTTTTTATTTCTCTGTCGTTGTTCATGTAACACTATAAACTTTAGTGCTACTAAAATATGTTTCCTAGAGACGCCCGCAAAATACCAAACACGGAAAGGATTGACATTAGACAGGCCATTAGAGTTAGAATTGGGTATGGTAGAATCAGACATGTCACTTCCGCAATAAAGGTTCACTGGCGGACAATGACAGTTATCTTACTGACTGCGCTATCAAACCATTGATAGGAATGGAATACAAATACCATATTTAGCTTACGTAAGACAGAATCGTTTATTATTGCTGCTTTTGGAAAAGACAGCTCTTTTAGCAATTTAAAAGTATACGGTAATGTGTATGAAACAGTACAGTTCAGAAATGTACCAAGGAACAAAAAAGCAATTGCTACAAAATAGGTAAATATTAACCTTGTCCGAAAAAGTTTGTTTCCTTTTTGCTAATTTACCTATATGCATAAAGTTGTAGTCAGCTTACATTTAGTTAAAAACTCGATCAAATTTTTAATGGGTGATCAATGATGGAAGAATGGAAAATTTAGGGAAGTCAGACTACAATATGGCTAATTTTATTTATTTTTATTTGCAATTTTTAGGAATTCAAATAAAAGAAAAATCAGCATCTTTTTTAAAAAACAAAAAATTACTTGAAATGTAGGTACCCTAAAATAACTAGTGGCACAGTCCACTTAAAACGGAAGTAATAAAATACAGAAAATAAGACCATTATATACTTGGAAATTAGAAAATCTATTTTTCAAAACAGGGTTTTTGGTGTTAGCAAATATTAACAGAAAAGAAATTGATTACAAATTTCAATGTTTGAATAAAGTGTAAGATACAAGTTTACGAACGAATATTTGAAGAACCTTTGAATTGAAGAAACGAACCGGTTTGTTTTGGTTGGTTAAGACTACATTTCTGCAGGATTATGCTGAAACCATTCTGTTGAAACGAACCATCGCGGGCTTTGAACGGTTTGGATTTGGAAACTGGAGAAAGATTTCAACCGAATCATGTTGGTTTCTGTTGAAAAATTTCGTTTGAAAACCTTTCCTGATGAATCCAGCAAGTAATTTCTGTACGGGACTCGACATCTTGTATCTTATCTTTTCCATCATCCATTGCGATTGTTTACGCAGCTTACAAGACTTTTCGCAAATATATAATATTTCCACAGTTTGCGGATTTTACGGTGTTACCATGTTGCCGGGCCCTAATTAGGAAGACTTCCACCCAGTATTCATTAAGGAGCATTCTGAGTTTCGAATTTTACTAATCTGTTAAACGGATCGCTCGCGTTATGCAATTAATGCCTAGTTATATAATATTGTTGTATATTATATCCGATTTTAAATTTAAATTATTATACCAATATTTTTGTATCTTATTTATCATTTAATAAGATTACATTTGTAGGTATTTAGCATTCAGTTTACGTCAGAAAGAGCTGACGCAGCTGCGGAAATAATAGTTTTCAACAAAATATATGCTCAGAAAATAAAAAATTCTTAGCTTACTCTGTATTCAGAATGATTACGTTACAAAAATAGTGATGTTTAAGGTTTTCCGTTAAATATGTTTTTGCACCCAGAGTGAGAAAAAAATTCTACGGAATGTGCTTTTTCATTGGGTTTCAGAATATACAGACAGATCTTTGGAAGATTTTAATGATCAATAAATATTAAATAGACTGTGACTTCCTATTTTGGTAAACGCTTTTTGACATTAAATAAATCATGAATCCTATGTTTAGCATAAAAATCCCTTAATCGGCATAAAAGTCATCATTAGCATGTACATTTTAGCATTTAAACTAACGCTATTATAATACAACTTGTGACGTGACTGTGAATTCTAATAGTGTGTGTATGTGATTCGGCATGAGTAAATGGAAGAAGAACATTATTTGTGATGGTGATGTGGCAGCTTTGAAAGCAATTTAAACTATAATCGATTTTAGCTTGTTGTTGAAGCACGGCTTCTAGGCTATAAATATTAGAATATACTTGCAATACAGGCATTTTCATGAGACTGATGAAAACAAGCCCATACTCTCTTACATTAAAATATACTTCACAACTTTAATATGTACTGATCACAATTATTTCAATACCAGTGGCAATAAATGACTTCAGTATTCCCAAAAATTGTCACTTTGACTTGGTTGTGCTGTCACATAGTATTATAACTGGCGATGGTTATACTGAGATATGTACATCTAAATGGAATCGCACAGAATTATTTAATGCGTGACCAACTTTCGCCTAAGATCCGCAGGCATTGGTATAATTATTTGGGTATGTATAATATCTAATCAAGTATAATAAATTTTAGTTGAATTTCAAGAAACCAAAGACAAATCATTAGAGCCAACTCATCCATAGAGTTGTACCTAACCGAGTATACAATCCTCTATCGTTATTCTTGCGATAATTTGCTATACATAAATAACTGATAGATTACCCAGCGTATTTATTTCTTATTCTCTTTATCATATACTAATATACACATTTGGGGATTGCTGCAAGTATAATTGTTGTATTCTAATGAATGATTTAAATAGAATCAGTAGAACTATTATAAATAGTTATCTACAGTTTTTGTTAAGCATTGTTAGCAATCAATCTTAGCCAATCTTTAAATACACCTTTTATTCTTTCATATCCCCGCATTCAAGCTAAATAATAACCTTACAAACCAAAAACAAAATATTATGCATGGACAGCAGTAGTACGGTAATTACTAGTAGGAATATCAACGATGACATGATAAATAAAATGCAGTGCTGTACAAATGCAGTTCCATATCTTTTTCAATGCTACCCAAAGGTAACAAAGCAATTTCCACAATATACGTATTACAATCTTCCGAGATTTGATTAGGAACACTGTTATAGAGGCTAATGTGACATACCAACAAATAATAAATATGATACTGAATACTGATGTTTGAATTCCGAAAGTTATTTGGTCAAATGTAATTTCTCCCCCAGCACCTTTTACATTCTGTGTAATTATAAGCCTTGAAATAGTCCACCCAGAAGTTGAAGTAATTTGATTTAGAAAAGAAGTTACCCGAGGAACACACAAGCCGCTCAGGAGCTACTAATTTCATCAGAACCTTCGCAGCAGTTTGGTTGGCGTAGCTACTTTAGCAAAGCTTCCTGGTCACTACTTTGTGGAAGTTACCCAGGAGTGCTGTTCTTAATTAAGCAGTTTGATAGGCTCATGTGGGAACTTTAAGGACCACAAATAACCCATATAGCAAATAAATATTCATCGGACCTACTTAGTTTGAGTGAGTGTCTATAAAGTGCTCGGTTAATAATGACACACGCTTAGTTTACATGAGTTGAGTTGGGTAGAAGTACGACTCCAGCCAGTCGCTCATTTTTGCACGGAGGTACCCAGAGTCGGGAAATAGCAGGCTATGTAATAGCTGCCACGCAGGACATGACCTGCCATGTATAATCGTGCTTTGTATTAAATATTGATGTACCTTTAGTTTATTTTGTTATATTGTGTATGCTAGTTTCAAAAACGCAATAAGTACAATAATGCAAGTAAAAATTATATTCACTTTATTGTGAGTTAGTTATTGTCCAGGAATACCTATCTTGTATTTTCGGTCTAGTCTTCTAAGCGTCATAATTATCGAGTTTTACTTAGCATAATGTAGTAGGTACACGCCACAATAGTTTAACTTACGATTAAAATCCTTTAACAGTCTTGAACATCAATATCCAGGCAAGCAAACTTCGCACAAAGGTGCTGGGCCAATTTCGGTACGATTTTCTCTCAACGCTCGCGAGTCGAACCAAAACAGGCATAGGCAGGCTGCACAAAATAGTACATATATTCCATAGCGTTTGACTAGTTTAGTATAATATATTGAAAACGTAGCATCTAGATTTAATAGTTCCTTGCAACACTCGATTCCATATTTATGTAGAGCAATATAATAATATGGTATATAATATTGTACAATTCACTAGCCACCGAAGTGAATAACTTTCCGTATACCAAAGCAGTGGGTTCTATTAGTATTAGTAAAGGAGCAATATTTCCTTTCTACTAAGCATTTTAATCAATAAAGCACACACCCACCATATTTTCACGATGTACATTGTCAACAGTATTGGTTTTAAGGAATAAGGAGTACCTAATACATAAACTAGCCTGTACTCCTACCGTTTACATGTAAAGTCGATTTAGTTTATTTCCAATAATTTGGTCCGGTTCAAATAGTTGACTTTTGTTTAAACCACATTAAGGCTGTACATTTCAGGGAAAGGCAAGCTTGCATAAAATTGTAATGCAGATCTTTTTGTATGTATTCTGTTGCCCTTCACTTGGGCTCATTCCTGGTGATAAATCTCAAGTTCTTGATAGCTACGAAGACAATGAGTTTTGGCGAACTCATGAGGATTTACCTTAAATATAAAGAGGTATACGTTTCTACTTGCTCTAAACAAAATCATTATATATCGTCATTATAAGTATTAGAGTCAGTTGAGTGGAATGCATTGTTGTGTCGTTGTTAAAACCACTAGTAGTCATAATAGTCAAAATGACCTGGTCAAAAGTGGTCAAAATAGTAAACCTTTTGGGATAAGTTGTTAATACTGTAGTTGCCCGCCCAAGGTATTATTTCAATAGTAAACAACAAATTAAACTTTTCATACATAAATCAATCAAATGTGTCAATTTGCAGCTTCTTGTTAGTAGATTAATGTTTAATTGGTTTTAGGCAGTATTTCACCTTCAAAATATTGAAAATTTGGTTGGGTGTTTTGTCTGGCTAACTTTAGGCTGACATTTTGACCAGTGGCCTGGCCAAAATGCAAAAAAGTGGTCAATTACCTAACACTGAGTTGAAGTCAGAAACACTAGACAAACATTGCGAAGACTTACTGTTGAAGTCAAACAAATATATCCTTTTCAGTCGTGAACAAGTTAGTTACTGATCGACTCTCATTTGCAATAGCCATTTCTGACAATGGTGAAAGCTATTTCTATAACATTATTTTCGTGTTATGTCAAATGGGGAAACATCTGGGGAGGTGTACCTTTTCAATGGGTTTCAGACTGTCCTGGAAAATATTTGGAATGGTCTACTAACAAATGGACCAGTTGAAGTGGTATCTTTTCGTTCTGTATGCACATATTTTCTGGCTATATCTTTTGGGGAGAGCTGTTTTTGAGACCAGATATGGCAATGACATTTCCGCTTGCACGACTTACGTTTACGTTTTAGGACTTGCCATTCCGTTGGTCTGTATTTACGTGACAATATTCAAGAGGGACGCAATAGAAACTAATAGTAACCTCGGGATCAGCACTTTCTCTAAATGGCGCAGTAAGTGCAAACAATGTAAATTTGGTTAGTTAAAAATAGAATTGTCCCGAAACGTGTAATGTGATATAATACATTTAACATATAATAAAATATTTTACTAGGACAACATTTCAAGAGGCAATATCGAAACAAAATTGAAATGATGGATGTATTTCTTCTCATGGGGTTCCTGTTTTCCGTCACATATCCATTCATATTTGGAAGTGTAATTTTCATAGTACCAAATGATTCACTTTTTATGACTTCATTACTGGGTCATGACTATGACGGCTTCAAATATTTCTACTTCATACCTCTTGCAACATTCCATGTTTGGATGTGTTTTTGCGGATTTCCATTAGCAATGTTTCATGTGGCCATTGCGGTGTTGATTGGTCCAAATTTAAAGATTTCTTGTGATGAACTGAGGTAATCTTAAATTGGGATACTTCAGTACAGTTATTATAATTAAATAATCTCTTTCCAAGCTAAACTTATTATAAATTTATCCTAGTTATAATAGAAAAATCTACCGAACAGAAGATACAATCAGGAATTTGGAAAACATCACCCACATCTATCGATTTGCCCAAATCATCAGTCGCGAGTTCAATAACATGTACAGTGTGGCATTATTTGCTTTCAACTTCTTGTTCAAGAGACAACTGTACTTGGCTAACTACCTGCTCATTCTACATCATCATCAGATGGAAACTATGAAGTGTGTGGTGTTAATACTATGGGCTATCTTATTATCAATCGTTTGGCTGATGACACTCTTCACGACTTCCATGGCCTTTGAATCATCCTCGTCATATCTCCAGTCTTGGAAACATGGCTCAAATCCGTGTCACTCAAATTTGGAGAAAGCTATATTCCAGAGATTTGGAAAGTCGTGCCAACCGTGTAAACTTTACATCGGCCGATTTTCGGTTATAAGGAGAAACAAAATACTTAAATTTATATATTCGATTAGTTTAGGGACAATGGAGGCCATTTTAACATTTGGTTAAGTATTCAATTTTCTGTAATGAGTTTATTTCATTTGAAGCTTGTATCCTAAAACAATGATTCTGATCATCAGTATTCATTAAGCAGTATTGCAATTAATACCTAATTATATAAAGTAGAATATGTCCGATTTTACATTTGTATGTAGGTAGGTACTTAACATTAGTTTACGTCAGGGAGCTGCATGAAAGTTACAGGTATATAGTTTTTGACAAAAAATGTGCTCAGAAAATAAAAATGCTTAGCTTACTATGTATTCAAAATTCAAAAAAATTAATGATTGTTGAAGTTTTTTCTTGAAATATATTTTTGCTCCCGGATTGAGAAAAAAACTATATTTCCCTACTCCAGGTTTTGAGTCAAATCTGACCCCGTCTACGGTTGTACCTGGTAAGGAGCCAGGACAACAGTCTACGTTCCTTGGACGAAATCCCCTTTTCATTAGCTTTCAAAATATACGGATAGGTCTTAGGACGTTTTTAATGATTTCCTATTTTTGCAAACACATTTTGACATTAAATAAATCATGAATCCCATGTTTCACATAAAAATCCTTTTATTGGCACAAAAATCATCATTTGCACGTACATTTTGGCCTGTAAACTAGGGCTATTATAATACAACTTGTGACGTGACTGTGAATTCTAATAGTGTGTGTATGTGATTCGGCATGGGTAAATGGAAAAATGAACATTATTTGTGATAGTGATGGTGATCCGCTACTTTCACTAATGAATCCTTTCATCGCCACTGGTCGAAACGATTGTCTAACGCAATTGCTTTGCATACACAACGGTATTAATGTATATGAAAATTGGGACCCTGGCGTCCTCCATCTACTTCACCTCCTCCATCTACTGACGCATGCTCAAACCGAACAAAGCGGACGACAACTTACAAAGTGTGCCATACTAATATCTATTATATAAACGCGCTAATTATTTAAGTAACGTCCCAGAATATCTAGAGGTACACACATCGTAGAACAGCTCCTATTGACAAGAATATTTTTGTGATCAAACTGACGGCGAGATATTTGTAATATGACCTTTGACTTCCAAGAAAAAAGTAAAAAACGAGATTGGAGCAGGTATGTATTGAACCCAGCGAAAGTGTGTCGTAACTATAACGTGCATTTGTGAAAATGTGTCGTAACTGTAACCTGGATTTGTTAAATGAGGGGTGGGGGACACGAACAGACTGCACATGGCACACATGCATACTACTAACCGCAATCCCTTTAATGAAAAGCCCGAGTGTTTGTGTTATAATTGTTTGATAACAGACAGAAGAGAGCTATTTAGTTACGGTTGCAGAGAAAAACGAAAGTTGAAAATGTTTACTGAGAACAACTGGGCATTTTTCAGCAGCGCGGTTATCATCTGACTGGACGATTGTCAACTGACTGCAACGGGGGAAAGACGTAGGAGTAGGAGTAAGAGCAAGCGCAGCGTAACATCCACGGAAGACGAAGGAGTCGAGTGTGAATAAACCGAAACAATCGGGTGTACGTAAATATCGGTTAGGAGCCTTTTTGGGGTGTCCCCCTTGAAGAGGGGGTTGAAGGTGGTGGGCGTGGGTGGAATCTTGATAATGGAGTCAATATCCATCCAAATCCGGTCGAATCTAATTTTTCCGCCACCCCCCGGGGAAGGGGGTGGGGGGAACGTGACCTCCGGGCCATGTCCGGTCCACATCCAATGAAACATTGTTCAAATCAGGGCGGTAGAATACTATAAGTATGGGTGAATCCAATCAGCATGTCATAATGCCCCAAAAGTAAAAATTGAGTTTTTGAGTCATCCTTGACGCGATTAATAGCAGGG
>JABASH010004695.1:0-13494 GCA_019776445.1 Tomocerus maximus | reverse complement strand
AAGTGAATAATAATATGGTCCAGTGAATATGGGACATACTTAAATGGTTATTTTAGTAATTGTTGAGAAAATGTCGACTTTACAATTAAAAGTACATAAGTATAACTTAGTACTTTATCTAAATAAATTGTTATTCTGATATATATTTATTTAGTAAATGATCCTTTTTTCATAACATCAGTTCTAGTTTATCATGCAATGCTATTTGAGATAAGAAATGTTCATGTAAACTTAACTTTTAGTCGAAATGTTCTCACTTCGTCGCAGAGTGTTCATGGTTCAATCCTAAGACAATATCATTGTGGATTTATCTCGGATAAGGGGAAGATAAGTTCGTATTAACCAGTCGCTGCAGCTATTGATCTGATCTGATCTACCCACTTGTTATAATTTGTAGTCGATACACCATGTCTGTTAGCACAAACGATAGGAATAAAAATCGGAGATTTCACACACCTGTAAGTCCTGGTTTAATAACTATACTCTATTATCTAACCTAATAATAATTAATCTTTATAAATAACATTTATTATTTCTTTGTCTACACTATAAAAAATATTATAGCTTACTCACTTCTGCTAAAAGCTTTTACTAAATCGCAGTAACTTTTATTGCACATGCGAAAGAAAATTTCATAGACCCTTTGCTTTCATTAGAAAGTCAATTCTATTCACAACTTCCACTATAATAACGTAACAATATGAAAATAAAATGACGCAATACGCAATACGAAATATTTAAGACTACCTACAGACATGCATGATAATTAATAATCATATTCTACTGGTCTAGTGCCTATACTATACAGTTCAGTCAGGCGAATGTTATATACTATGGATCGGGTAGAATCCTGGATGATACATAGAAAACACAGATTGTTGCTTCTATTCTTATTAAATGTTTGAGTTGAGAACAGAGATAAAATGTAATATTCCATTCGAATGACTTGAATGATCATGTTATATATTTGCAGAGGGCTCCATGGACTCCTTATATTGGCAACTGCAAAGAAATTGATGATTACTTATCTGAAAAGACCTCAGTCGGATGGCTAATTCCTAAGTTTATAAATTCAATGCTGCGTGGTATATCACAGGTATATAAGTTTACTTTTATATAAGTCAGGTTCCTAAAGGTATATTCAAACTTTATGATTCGAATGGCTAGTAGCGATATTATATATGTGCTGAAAGTAATATAGCTATCATTCATCAGTCAGAAAATGCAAAAATAACCTCCTTAATCAATGTATAGCTATTAAAAATGGATTTTGATCTGTTTTATTAAGGTACTCCGTCACGAGTTCGCCAAAGCTCAACTTCTACGAGATGCCGTACTAGTCGCCATGAGAAAAGGGAATGCTTCCATTACTCGTGACGGAGTACCTTAAATGAATTTTACCTAACATTTATATCGACAAAAGATAATCTCAATAAATGCTCCACATAGACAGAACAGAACAGGATTTTTTATATTTTAAATTGGAGAAAAACTGAATTGAAGCTATTGATGTTCCTATAATCTGAGGAATTTTTACTACTTATGTAGGTGCTGTTTGTTAGTAACCCGTTTTCTGGGCTCATTATTTTGCTGTCTATTTTTTGGTGTGATTTTATCGTGGGCTTGGCTGTTCTAGTTTCTGCTACAACTGCCATATTTACTGCTCTGGTAAGCCTCTGTTTTAATATCATTTTACCTCGAAAAATTCGTTTAGGATCTAATAATGCTTGTTATGAGGTTTTGAATATCTATTATCGTTATTATTAGCTCTTGGGACAAGATTCGTCCTTAATAAGCTCCGGTCTGACAACATATAATGCTGTGCTGGTAGGAAGCGTGACAGCTTCTCTCTGGACACCTTTGTACTCCGAATCTCTTACTCTCAAAATCTGGGCGTTTATAATCCTGGGATCTGTATTTAGGTATGAATTTTATGTTTGCGGAGTAAATAATATTAGAATTGGTTGTCTAAATTTTGAAAAGAATGCTATTCATAACAATCCTAACATGCATACCCTTTTGTCTTGCAAATATTTTATAACCATGTGTATAGTACCTACACATCACAATAATTTGCTCTCTTTCACATTGTGAATGTGTGAGGGAAATTACATTTAAAAGGACTAGCAAATGGATCGAGCTATATTCTTGTTAAAGATTGCAAATATCCTTGAAGCTAAATAATAATAATAATTACCACTTAATTACATGTTAGTAGGTACCATTTTTCGTCTCCAATTCGCCTTATTAGTGTTTCACCTGCTGCATGTATAATTTAAGATGGTTAATTATTCACTACCATTTCGGTTTAATGGTTCATTATTTAAATTATTTGGCCGCATTAGTACAGGTACAATGATGTTTTATGACGACTTAATTGCACACGAAGCTCTAGTACGCATGCATGCAATGGTCATAAAAATAACATAGTACCACTATAATATATTGCAAAATTAGAGGGTAAGCGCTAGTAAACTAGATGATTTAGAAAGCAATAACAATTATTACCCACCAGGAAACTTAGCGTATACAGGTGGATCAATTAAGGCACATGTAACTCTATTTTTATGTCGCAATCGCAACTTCAATCACCTCCATGCACCTAACACCTCCATCCATTGTAGGAGTTCAAAAAATAATTATAATATAAATCAATGCGTAAATACTGTCATTTTAGCATCTTTAAAAAATGGTTTCAGTTCAGTATGTCGCTGCATAATATGTAGTTGGTTGGATTTTCAAGTAAACACATTTTACAGTACAAATTATTTAATGTAAATGTACTTGCATAAAATTACTCAGAATTTGCTGGCTAATTAAATACACTCAAATTCAGTAAATGCACATTACACATTACGTATTGTCATCTCGTTAGATGAATCATGTGTAAAAAAAATGTATGTATGTATGCTATATGGGGTGTGCTGCCTCACTGCAGAGTACAAAGTGATAGTACTGGGTGCAGGCCACATATACGGACCTATTGCCAACTCCCTCAACACTGCACTGCGATGAAGCATACAAACAAAACTATAATTTAATAAAAATACAACTCTAATTTAGATGGGATGCTTCAAGTTTTTCGGGTGAAATCTTTGAGAAGTTAAGGTTACTTATAAACGTAATGCGAGAGAGTACCTGCTCGAAAGTCAAACCAACCATAGAAGCATAGATACATAGAAGCAGTCCTATTACAAGCTAACTTTCATCAAAGAAAATTTCGAGGTTGTCGGCGACTGCTGACTCAAAACAATTAATTTTGGATCTCATATTCGATCGGTAATAATGGCGTTTCAAGGCACCTCGTTCGAGGATGATATATAGATATAGTCGTCGGTGAAAAACTGTGGTCTGTACTGTAGGAGGCAGGAGGCAGGAGGATTCTGCTAATGCATTGGTTTTTCTAGTTCTCACTTTGCCTCCAAACGGGGCTCTAAAGTTACAAATTATAATTATATCTATGCAGAAAGCATGCTTTTGTGTTTGCCAAAATGCCAATGTGGTTGCATTTGCATTGCAGATCATAATATTATTAAATAATTTCTAAATTGCTGCAATAGATTTTAAAAATGTCAAGTAATGATGATAACAATATGAATAGGTTGATATGAAATCAGTAACAAAGTAAAATGTTGACAATAAATGGCAGCATGTTAGAACTAGTAAATATACCTAATGATATTGCCATTTGCATCCATTTTATTGATAAATAATTGTAATATTTTTAGTGTTTTCGTCACATCAGCTTTCGCCAATATGCTGTCATCTTACCAAATTTCGCTGCCATGCCTGACGTTACCATTCAACATAGTGATCTTACTGTTATTTGCCAGTCTAATGCCACCAAAGATGACGAGTATGAATGCTGAGACACTTCTGCCACATCACTCGCTACCCGATACTTCTGAGTTGACCACTAACGAAACGAATACCGCCACAACGTTAGGACTGCAAATGCAGACAAATCATACTCAGCCAAAATACCCCAGCAAAGAATCCTCCACTTCAATGCCAATGTCACCAAGCACAGCTACCCCGTCATCAGCAGTTTCTCCCGTTGCTCCTTATCTTTTCAATAGAGCAGCCCGTGCCAGTGAACAAGAACCTTTTCGTCAATCTCATAGTAGTGAACTAAATGTGATCGAAAATCTTAATGGAAATGAAACAGATGTTGATAACTTGAGGGAATCTAAGCAGCTAGACTGGGGAGAGGTACATTTTGTTGCAATAATATAAACTTTCTCTTTTCCGACAAAACAGTGTAATTATGAAGTTGTCACCAATAATGCTTTCACTCAGAGATGAGAAAGTTCCCTCCGTAGTGTCTATAAAAGTAACATTTCTATTTTCCTCTATATACTTTCGCAGTACATCAATAAAAAACCGGAATATCTACGAGAGTATTTTCTATTTAGCAAAAGTTAAATGCGGAGGGAAAGCTACTTTCTCTCAGATAAGTTCCTATTCAGAAGGTAATTATGTATTTTTTAATTTGGATTTTGAATTACATAGACTTTCTCTGGCATCATTCGATCAATGGGACAAGTATTTGGAATAAACAATTTATTTTCAAGCATCTGCATCTTTATGGCAGTGATGATATATTCTCCTATATTGTGCTTGATGTTTGTGGTTGGGGCCACAATTGGAACCTTAACTGGTATAATTAATGTACATTTATTGATATTCACAAAATAATAGTCAAAACTGCAGATATACGTGGGTGTAACTGTAAATTATCTTCCTGCGACAAGTTTCGGTAGATACACTATCTTTTCATTTCTCTGAGCTGTAGGTTTGGTCTTTGTAACGGAGCCTTTCGACTCCATTTACAACGGTTTATGGGGATACAACGGGATTTTGTCTGCTGGAGCTGTCGGTGGCTTTTTCATTGTCATGACGTGTCACAGTTTCTGGACAGCAATCATCAATATTCTATTCACAGTTTTGATTCAACGAGCGTTGATGATATTTTTTACCTCTGTGAGAACTAATGTTTTACTCTTCCAACAATACACATTTATTTATCTGTTATTTACAAAACGAATATCTACTACTTATTTCACATGATACTGATTTCGTCTCGTGTAGAAACTTTTATGCTTAATATGCGTTTAGGTAATATAAATATTTTATTTTATTCGGGATAAATAGGTGAGGCTACCAGTTTTTACATTGCCTTTTGTCTTGAGTACTTTGATATTTCTTTCGGTCAGTTCATCCGGAAACAAACTTCCCAGAGTAGTTAACATCTCAGTTCCTGAAGCTCATCGTTATGAATTTTTGAAGAAACAGCGACAAGAAAAAGCTGCCAGGGAACAAGACGCCCACCCGGTAAGCATCTTTTGCGGTGCTCTGCAAATTATTGCGGTAAACTATTTATATATTATAATAATTTTTTTTCTCCTTTTTCTGAAAAGGCTGGCGTAGAAAAAGAATCTGCACTTGAAGAAATCAAAGTTACCAATGAAGAAAGCTGACGAAACCCGGATTTTAATTGGTGTCGACTGTCGACAGATGATTTATAAATAAGACAAATTGGCTTGGCCTTGGCCGATGGCAAATATCAGCATGCGAAACGAAAAATATTGTCTGAAAGGGATACATAATTGTGTAATTGTGTATAATTATGGAAGAATATGCTAACGCTTATTAGAACAGAACCTTATGAGTAGATAGGTAGTGGGCAAAAGTTATTGTCTAAAAAATACCGGTATCGATATATGAATTTTTTTCGACCAATTTTAGTTCAAAAAACTGATTGTCCTATTTATGATGTCAATTTCTGTTCTTTTCCTTAGACATTTATTACAATACCAGTTTCAGGTTTTGGCTCTATATTGTGTCGGAGATTTAAAAAAAAAGCATCTTCAAGAATCTTCAAGAGGAATTGTGTTAGCTAAAAAGGGCATTCTAGTATCAAGTGCTTTGGATGGAAATTCATAAACAAAAACATTTTTATTAATAATCAAAAAATAATTATCGTGTTTATTTTCTCTTGCACTTTCCATTAGACTAGTATGTAATTAAATATAATTCAAAAGGATGGAATGCCAGTTATGGCTCTTCCTAAAATTAAGGCATGTATATCATGAGTTCCTTCGTAAGTGTTGACTGCTTCTAAATTCATTACATGCCTTATTACATGATATTCATCAGAAATGCCATTGCCCCCCAGTATGTCTCTACACTGTCTGGCAATATCAAGACTCTTGCCACAAGAATTTCTCTTTAACATGCTGATCATTTCTGGAGTCAGTTTTCCTTCGTCCTTTAGTCTTCCTAATTGCAGACAGGAAAGTAACCCTAAAGATATTTCCGTAAGCATGTCTGCATATTTCTTTTGAATTAGCTGATTTGATGCCAGTGGGCGACCGAATTGTTGGCGATCCAATGTGTACTGTCTAGCAGTGTGGAAACAAAATTCGGCAGCTCCTAATGCACCCCAGGCGATTCCATATCTAAAGAAAAAAACCAATCGTAAATGTATATAATTACTTTTTCAGAAGTAATGATGTGCAAGATGTTATAGTTATTTATAACCTAGCATTATTTAAACAACTGAAAGGGCCCTTAAGGCCATAGACTTCGGGCAAAACATTTTCCTTGGGTACCCGGACATCCTCCATTAAGATCATTCCAGTTATTGAAGAGCGCAAGGAAAACTTTCCTTCAATTTTAGGAGCTGATAAACCTTTCATAGACTTTTCTAAAATCCAGCCTCGAATTTTCCCTTTGTCAGAAACGTCTTTGCCCCAAACAATAAATACATCGCTTATCGGGGAGTTAGTTATCCATGTTTTTGCCTGTAAAATATATAAACATCTGGTTCATGAATAAAAGATTTTCACAATTAATGACAAAATATTCGAGACGATTTGGAAAGTATTAAAAGAATCAGCTAAAAGTTAAAAGTAGTTCAATTCAAAATCTTACACCATTAAGAATATAATGATCTCCGTCTAATTTTCCTTTCGTCTCCATGCTTCCTGGATCCGAACCATGATTTGGTTCTGTCAATCCGAAGCAGCCAATGAGTTCTCCTTTAGCTAGTTTAGGTAAATATTTCGTTTTCTGTTCCTCAGTTCCAAAAGCATAAATCGGATACATCACTAAGCTTGATTGGACACTGAATGCAGATCTATAGGAGCTGTCCACACGTTCGACTTCTCTTGCCATGAGACCATAGGCCACTGATGATACCCCGGAGCAACCATAACTGATATTTAAAAGAAGTATAAAAAAATCTGCATTTCATTTAATTGGACATAATTGGTATGGTCATAAAAATAAGGTGGCTTACCCTTGAAGAGTGCATCCCAGAAAACCCAATTCGCCCATTTCTTTCATAATTTCTTTGTCAAAAACTTCATTCCTATTTGCGTTTAGAACTCTGGGAAATAATTTGTTTTGACAATAACTGTGAGCCATGTCTCGTATTTGAATTTCTTCTTCCGTAAGACGGCAGTTAAGATTGAGTGCATCGTGGAAATCAAAACTGGGCTTTGATTCATCCTGAAATTTGGATTGCAATGTCGCAGAATTTGATATTGAATTGCTTATATTGTGAGAAACACCAACCCAATTTCTAGGATATTGTTTTTGTAATGACAATGAAGATATTCCGTATTTTCTTTTAGAAAGTATTTCCCCCGCCAGTTGTCGAAACTGATTCCCACAAATTTTCTTTGAAATCGAAGTCGTCATGTTAAATGGTACAATTGTGTTCATGCTCATAAAAATATCTTGTCATGCAAAATTGAATTTGTATTCGTTATGTTATGTAAAAATCTTCATACAATTTGCTGTATGAGGATGGGTAGCCAGTAGGTAGTATTATTTCAATTTTAATTTCAATCTGAAAAAATACAAAAACTAATAAACACACAAAGATTGAGTTTAGGTACTATTCCATAATGCACAGAGAGCTAAAAACATATTACTGCTTAGCTTAGTATTACATGAACTTTGTGACAAAGCATCCATTTATGCCATATAGCAGATTAGTACTACTATATATTTATACATATCTTATCGCATTCGTTACATTATAAACTGTAATTTCTGTAGCGCATTAGAAACTATTCTCTTTATTAGGGTACATAACATTACACATGCATGGTAACTACAAGCGAGTGATTAGAGACATTGCATAACTCAAAGATAAACTGCGGCTCCTCCCACTTTGATATGCATAAAACTTGAGTATTGGGAAATTAAATAACTTATATTCATGTGTACTTGTACTTCACAAGTTTATAAAAAAAAACCCTATCCAACCATCATTTATACAGAAGGATAGCTATACATAAGGTTGTGTAAGAAGATCAGAACACAACAATATCGTCCAGTAAACGGAATTATTATGTTCTTACATATTTGACTAGATATTATATGACAATTTTTAATATATCAATAATTTATTATATTCCCTTCAAGGACACACAGACACAATCATCACAATTCTGTATAGAATAACTATAGTGTATTATTAAGCAAAAACTTCTTACACTCTTTAATTAAATTACAAAATTAAACAAGACTCAATCATACGTCATAACGTAACTATTCGTGTCGCAATAAGGAAATAAAGCAACTGAGTGCATGCACTATATTAATTACTATGAAATAATTTATGGAGGCTTTCTGCCACATAAGTTTAGATTTTTATGATTTTTTTATCATTTCTTTGCTTTCATTTGCTTTCACTTACTGACTAGAAGTTCTAATTAATTGATTTTACACACTTCTTTCATAAATCATAACCCACATGAATTTTCACTAATCTACTGCTATAAAAAACTTTCCCCAGGAGCTTTCACTCAACTTCATTTCTTCTAACCTAACTTATGTGTCCAAAATAAGAGAAAAGTGTAAATACTACTAGTATTTATTCTATAAGACACAATCGTTTGTGTCTTTCAAAATAAAAAAGTTGAGTTTTGAGTCTCGACTTTCACTCGACTTTCACCGACTCTAAATTTTAAATATCTAATACAAAAGGAAATAATTATGATGATAACTTATAGGTAAAGTGATGTGGATTTAAATAAATCATAAAAATGATTGATGTATGCATGCTGTATTTATTCACATTCACACTAAACTTATATTAAGCTACTAGGTATACATATAATTAAAAATGTAAGTAAACTACAAGCGAACAAAAATTTTGCCAAATTCACTTACACTTACATTACTTGCAAACGCTGTCACACATGTAGTTTTATATGCTCCCTCTTTGAAATCTCAACACAGAAACATTTTTAGTTCAATCCAGTATAGAAGTAGTCTAGTAACTAAACTTATAAGTGTAAGCATGTATAAAAGTCAAGTGAAGTTTTATTACACATAAATTACAGATACAGTAATGCAGAAGTGTCTTCTTAAGAGTGCATGCCTATACGACGATTGTGAGACAATTAGTGCTTAGTGCCTGACGCCTGATGAGTACGCCTACACCATGAATTTATCAGTATCTGTAATCGGTATAGTAAATAGTAATGTTGTTGCTGTAAAAAGACCAAAGCACGCAACGCAAATGCAAGTAATTGTCAATTTTACTTCCGAAATATGTACATTCGAAACTTCCGAAGTGTTTTTTAACATACGCATACCAATGCAATCCAAGGGCGAAGGCATTATAATGAGAATATAAAAAATGAGTTTTCCATGTTTTATTCCAAAAATGTATGGTAATTCAATTTGTACATGTATAATATACTACATTCATCGAACGTTAGCAAACGAAATAAAGATTTTACTAGAAATATCTTGACCTAAAAGTGACTACGTACTTCTGGGAATGGAAGATCATAAAAAATTATTATACTGGATTTTTACCATATTTTGGTTAATATATTTCTTTTCTTGGTACATTGGGAAAGGAAACTAATGCTTGCGTTCCTCCAAACAAGAGAGCACATTATACCTACCGTACACACGGACGGGCACTGCTTCAAATGCTTCATCTATATAGCTATAGCTGAAGCTGAGCTACAAAATATGAAATGCTTGAGATTTGAGATAAACAATCTTTGCGACGAAGTTTACAAATCATACAAAATATTTAAGAAAAACGACAACCATGGAAAAAGTACTAATCCATTCTTCGCCGGATGACTGACAGTGACAATGACAATTTAACAGTATATTGTCAACCACACCGACTGAGCCGGTGCATCTTTAACTCGTTACTACTTTGATTTGAACTTTCGTCTTTCCATCCCCCGGTGTTTCACCACAAACAAAAAATGTTATTTTAATTTTTATATATCATTAATTTGAATTGTTTTAGTTTCTTACCTTATTGTATTAACCACTAGTCCTGAGGATTCATTGGGAAATAAGATTACAACCAAAATTAAGATTATTATTAAAAATAACAATGTTTTGTTTCAGAGATCTGGCGCTGGCGTCAAGTGAGGAGTTCAGAAAGAAATTCTTCTTAGGGATCTGCAGCGTAATTCACAGATAAAATATCTGATACAGAAGGTCATCAACTTTGGAATGTCAACTTGTAAAGAGGTAAAAATATAATGAAAACTGATTCGACTCTCTTTAAAAAGACTTATATCCTATCAGCTGTTTTTCACCAACTTTATCCCTATCAGGAAAGAAAGAAAATCATTTGCCAATAGTCAAGGTTCAAGATACTCAAGAGTCTTAAGTTATAAGTCATAGTTTGGAAGGGGAACATCTGAGACTGACTGAAAACTGAAATCAGAATCTGAAATCACTTTTGCCCTTCGTCATTTACTGCTTTTATTACTTTTAAAGCCCACTGTCCAATCAAAGTGTAAAATGGAGGAGAGTTTGGAAAGAATGGAAATGGAACTACGAATGCTCCGAAAGAAGTATTATTTTCTACAGGAAACTATAGAAAGCAAAGTGGATGGTCATGTACAAACGTTTTTGCATAATTCAGAAGAAGGTACTTCATTCGCTTTTAATAAACAATATCGAAATAATCTAATGTTTTATGGCACTAATGATGAGTAATGTAAGACAATAGCTACCTGAATATAATATTAAATCGTAAGTCAGATAAGGGACATGACATAAGTGTTGGTCCGAATCTCAATCAGCCAAAATTTCACAAAATTGAATATGATTTCAAGCAAGAAATTGACGTTAATTGTCAAACGATTTTGAATACTTGCAGGATTTGTCGAAAGGGCACTGGCAGAAGTAGTAGCCAGATTTAATTCTAGGGTTGCTGTCGTGCAAACAGAATGCGTGGAAATTGAAGACGATATTGGAAAGATTCAGTTACAAAGTGGTAATTTACCTAAAAAACTATTAAAGCAATAAAACCATCATGTCATATGTAGAATTATTTAATATTTAGAGCACATTAACACTTATGTATATGTAATAATAATAAATATTTGTATGTATTCGTATATAGTATAGTTTATATAGTCAATAAGCTTTAACACGGTTCGCTATTTGGGGATACGTAAGACATTGTTTGTAAATGTGTGTTAGCTATAGTTATAAATTATCTTTTACTTAAATATCAATATCATAAAATATCAACCACTAACCATATTTTTTCCACCAATACTGCTTACTTTACTAATGCAGCAAAACTAAATAAATTGTCAATTGTAGCTGAATGAAATATGAAATCTCATAAAACGGTCTTTGGTTTCAATAGCTGGGGAAGTGAATGGAGAAATGAATGCTGCAAATGTGAAGCAAGAGCCTGTTGACTATGACGACAATTATGAAGACACGTTCGATAATAGTTACAATGATGATGGTCAAGATCAAGAAGATGACGCCAATGCAATTCCAGAAGGTTACGAAGAAAACTCATTGGAAATTAATAGTTACATAGGATCTCCTTTTGTCTCCGAAGGTAGCATTTCCGATTTTCCTGAATGTTCCCTTACCATTAACTAATACTTTACTTTTAGTCGTATTATGTTTGTTGAAAATAATGCTAGACTAATCTTGTAATGCAGCACCGGAATCCACTGAGTCCAATAAAGTTGATGAAGACCAATTTTGCGATGCTGAAAAAGATAGTGATGGAAGTGACGATTATGATGACATGGCAATTCCATTACTATGTCAATTAGATTATTCTCCCGAATCCAATCCTGTCCGTGATAGACCACTAAGTCCACCGATTCTCTCAAAAGAAATGACTAGTGTCAAGAATTTGCCCCGAGAAAAGACTAGTGTTAAGAATTCGCCGCGGGAAAAGTCTAGTGCTAAGAAAAGGTCGACTAGAGAAAAGATTAGTATTAAGAAGTCACCCCGAGAGAAAACTAGTGTTAAGAATTCCCCAAGAGAAAAGGCTGTAGTTAAGAGTTTACATAAGGAGAGGACACCTGTACCCGCTGAAGATGCAGTTATGAAAAGTGGATACGAAGGTGTCAAGCGAAAGACTATGAATTCTACTAGAGATGACAAGATGTATAAATGCGAAGAGTGTGGGATGACGTTTAGTATACCAAGTTTTCTCAAACGACATATGTTGACACATCTTAATGTTCGACCTTTCAAGTGTTCACTTTGTTACAAAACCTATAAAAATAAATCCCATCTTTATAGGCATGTTAAAGACAGTCATTCAGGTAATACTGTACGGTCATATACTAGAAAAACTAAAAAAGAGTCCAAGGAACCCTTTGTAGAATCTCCAATTAAAACAGAAAGTAGAACGAAATCTCACCCTAAAGCAGAAATGAAAGTGAAGTCTGCTAAATCAGATTTAACATTAGAGGTAGCTGGCAGTGGCAATCCATATATCTGTAGCATTTGTGAAAAAAAGTTTTCATATCCAAGTCATTTGAAGGCTCACTTATTAGCGCACGCTCGGAAGTTTGCAAAGCAAGGAATGACTGTACAATAAATATTCGACAATTTTGCCAATTGCAACAAAAGAATGTATGAGTTAAAAATGAACACAATAAATTTATTTTAAGTCTTAAGTTAGCTATAGTGAACGTTTGATTCGTTTAAATAGAATCGATAGAAACCTATGAAAACTTTATTTTTTACATTTGTCTGACAAAGAACTACCTAATTATTAAACAGTTATATAGTTAGAGAGAAACAGCTGCTATCTGAATTGAATGTAATATAACTTATGTGCCAGAGGATCGTAAAAGATTGAAGTGATTGTTCCTGACAAGTGTAAAGCGCAGATGACTTAGGGTGAGTAGACAGTTAATGCGAAACAAAGCAGCCCGTTAAGACTTCCATATATATACGTAGCATACCTACGAATACATGATCTTACCGATTATATTATGACGTATTATTCAAATTCTAAAATAATAATAATGCAATAAAATGACTACAATTTATTAAAATTCTATACCCGCGTTGTAATAAATAAAATATAGTTCTGTGGTAAATAAAATTGGTTTTTATTATTCATTCTTCCATGTTAAGGTCCAACACCCCTCCGTCGAGGTATCTAGCGGAACTTGCCATGAACTCGATCAATTTACATTGGGTTGAGTACAACAAAAT
>JABASH010004694.1:0-13496 GCA_019776445.1 Tomocerus maximus | reverse complement strand
TATTATAGGGTACTTTCGCTTGATTGTTACAGTCAGTCATAATTATCTGATAATGTAAATAATGATAATGAAAATTACTGTCAATATGCCTTCATCAAACGAATCAATAAATGTTATAGAATACATACATAGTATGGCAGTAAAATAATTAATAAACTTAAGAACTCATCTAGACAAAGTGCAAATTAATAAATGCATGTAACCGTTTAGGAGCTCATTATTCACAATATTGATTTTCTGTCAACCGAATACTGTTATCATTAGTTAATTGTTCACAAATAGAACATTTCCATTGCTGATTATTAGTACCTGCATGTACAGGGTATTATTAATGACTTGTTCTAAAGACAGTGAATAGTGTGACCAGTTATTATAACCATCAGGGTGTATTATTAATTGCTTAGTCCATCTAGTTTCATGGCATATCTGTCATTCGTTGTAAATGTGTGACTGGCTGAATGAACCGAATCCAGAATCGTGGTCTTGTCTCATTCTTTAAACACTTTACTTGTACTAGTGATGTGACTTATACCTCTTGTGCTCATCCATTCCATTACATTACATGCATACTCGTAAACGATGTACACTTTATCATACATAATAACCGTAGCAAGCAATAAATTAGAGTTGGGAACGGTTTGAACTATTCAACTTTTATATGCATATACCAAAGTGCATGATTCGAAATGTGGTATCATTTTTGATCATATACCCCGGCAATGAGTGACAAGTTAATTTTCTCTACCAGTTAATGGGGGCACACCTAAAGATATTAAGTAATTTTCGAGTTCCTATTTGCCAATCCCGTTAGCAAAATAATAAACACTTAATATATCATACACAGCTTGGTAATATGCTTGTATCCCTAAAATGGTCTATATATGGAAACTCAGTACTGTTCGTAAATATTTTTATACGCACACTATAGCCAGAAAGACAGTATGCAGATTTCACCAACTTTTAAAACTTGAACTTAGGTGGTAATGGTAATTCTGGACTACGATTTTCAAATGGCATTTCAAATGGAATTTCAAATGGAATTTCAAATGGAATTTCAAATGGAATTAGCACAGAGAAAGAAGGCATACTGGAACTGGAGTACAAAGAACAATAAAACATCATATAAAAGATTTTGGACAGGTCCATAAACTCCTTGAACTTTGGCAGTAATTCTGAACTTGGTGAAAGGTCAGTGAAAATTTCAAATGGAGTTAGCACAGAGAAAGAAGGCATACTGGAACTGGAGTACAAAGAACAATAAAACAGCATATAAAAGATTTTGGACAGTAATATTCTACACCGTAGTTACTATCATAAACTCCTTGAACTTTGGCAGTAATTCTGAACTTGGTGAAAGGTCAGAGAAAATTTCAAATGGAGTTAGCACAGAGAAAGAGAAAGCACTCGCCAACTCTATACTAGAGTGCAAAGGGCAATAAATCATCATCAACTGAAATTTCAGGGAGCTGCATATTGTACACTGTTATTTTCCTGTCCAGTTTATATTAAAACTAAAAATTCAATAATTTTTTTAACACTACTGTCATAAATCCTGAATTCTTCCTCGAGGTATCGTATGAACTCATAGTATGTGCTCTGAAATCCGCGTTCAGCGAATGCTTCTATCCTGCCCAATTCCCAACTCTAATCTAAGGTTTAAGTTGAAGAAGACAGAGCTATGGTTTGAACAGAATGCATAGCTACAGCTAGACTGCACTTGCTGATGTTGCTGGTTGTTTTTGAGTGTGCGTGTACTTCTTGTAGTCGTATTCGTATAGTAGTGACGTGACTGAAGTACAGTGTCTTGAAAAACTGCGGCGTGTCAAAATTACAATCTTGTCATCATTTGCTAACCACACAAACTGTAGTCAACTGTCTTTTTATATAATTTTCCGTCGAGTTGGCGAGGAAAACCAGACATCGTAAAAATGAATATTTTTAGATTGTCAGGTGATTTAGCCCATCTTACAGCTATAATTATTTTATTACTGAAGATTTGGAAAACCCGGAGTTGCTCAGGTATATGATCATCTTTGCATGTTATACCATTACGTAATTTCATATTTTTCATAATTTGGAGATCTGAGGCGTTATTTGGGAGTATATGGGCTTGTACATTCAAAATGACATAATGTCCTATAAGATCTTTATGCTTGGATTTGCTAGACATTTTTGGTTATTGACTGTCGAAATGAATTGACACAATATGATGTGAACAGCTTATGCATTGGTTCTTTAGCTATTAAAATCTCGATGATGATGTGGCAATGGCAATTGGACACGGCAAGGACTTTTAGGCACCTATTTATTAAGTGTATTAATATTCATTTTTGTGTTGCAGGTATTAGTGGGAAATCGCAGCTGTTGTTCGCACTGACATACACAACGCGGTACTTGGATTTGGTCACCAATTTTGTTAGTGTCTATAATACCACGATGAAAGTTGTTTTTATCGGAGCTAGCTTTGCAACAATTTATCTCATGTATGCAAAATTTAAAGCAACGTACGATTCCAATCATGACACTTTCAGGTATGACTTTTTTGATAACTTGATTTGCGTTACCAAACATTCATGATATATGATTTTTCCAAAAATATGCATTATTTATTAAATTTATTTAGAATCGAATTTCTACTCCTCCCTGTCACCCTGTTGGCATTGCTCATCAATCACGAATTCTCAGTCATGGAGGTTTGTTCTTTCATATTGATATATCTTTGGTGGACTCATTAGATGATTTCATATTCAATAATATTTGTAATTTTTTGAGTAGATCTTGTGGACATGGAGTATCTACTTGGAAGCGGTAGCCATCCTTCCTCAACTATTCATGGTGTCAAAAACCGGCGAGGCTGAATCAATCACAAGCCACTACCTATTTGCTCTCGGATCCTACAGGAGTTAGTTTTTTTCTCAATATTAAGCTTATTAGTTTTACATTGAGATTTGAGACTGAAATAAATATGTTGTAAATAGTAAATATTGACCCAGGCTCACGTACCAATTCTAAATATTGTAGTATTTCCTTGTATATTTAGTTCGCTAAATGACAATAATATATCTTCTATTTTGTATTGTGGTCCAGGGTTAAGTGGTACGTTTTTAAAGGTGCTTATGATGCTCCTTTAATTTTATAATCTGTCTTTCAATTACTACAAATTACGGAACCAAATTGAGAATATCATTCTAATGCTAATGCCCGAATAATAGGTTTTACGCTTCAAATGTTTACGAAACTGCTTTTTTTGAAACATCGAACTTTTTCGCTATAAACTTTCCGTATTGGTACATATTATGATGTTAATTACTGGATAAATCTTCATTGTCTTTTTTAATAACCTAATTGTATTATGTTTTAGCATTGTACATTTTTAACTGGATGTATCGATATTACATGGAAACATATTACGATCTTATTGCCATCATCGCTGGAATTGTCCAAACTGTTCTATACTGTGATTTCTTCTATCTTTATGTAACTAAAGGTAAGGTATTCATTTAAAATTGTTACAAGCCAGCCTATTTAACTATTTCATTCTGAACATAAATCATGCAACTTGGCAAATATATGCTTTTCTCGTCGTTCTTTCAGCTTATACTTTTTTAAAAGTATTATGTAATTTGTTACAATGTTCGTATTCATAATAATTCACAGTATCGTCCCATTACCACTGAAATGTAATATTATTTATTTAAATTACAGTGTTGAAGGGGAAGAAACTTCAATTACCAGCCTAATGCTACAAGGATGGAGACTTTTTTGGTGGTACTGTAATGTATAGGCTCGTCGGTCATTGGCAGAGTCGTTTCTTGGTTCAGCTTCATTGTTTGTAAAATAATTTTGTAAAATGAAATAGAATCTAACCTTCTAGCGTAAAAACATTCATTGTCATTAATCCTAGAAACTACACTGCAAGCACTTGTTAAATAAGTTTCATTTATTTATCTTTAAAAAGGGGTTTGAACGAATGAAAATGCTTAATTATATGTATAGATATAAGGAAACTACACTACAGCAATTTATTATCAATTTGTACAATGTGCTTTTATGCACAAACAAAGAATAAATTCTGTTATGATTTCAGAATACCAAATTAGATAATCAAATGGCAAAGGCACTACAATAATATGGTACATAATAGCTAATCATAATTCATTAATGAGTTACATGTTTACAAATTCTAAAATATAATTTCTCTAATTGTTGGTCCCAAAGTGATACTAAAACATAGAGATTATTAAAACTGATGCACCATTTGTACTTCAATCCTTTATCTATATAGAAATATAATGATCTGTGTGTTGTGTAATTATTATTGCAGTTCGGTTGCAATTCTTATCGTTGTTAAATAAAGTTTACGTCATGTAAACGGTAATTAATCCTCCTATGATATAAACACAATGTCGAGTCGAGGAGTTTCGCATTTAGGAAACTTTAACTTCTGAACCTTGATTACTTAACTTTAGTGTAATTGCATGAGCATGACACGTGGGTGTGGGTATCGATAATTCGCATCACAAGAAAGTTGTCTGCATTAGTACTTGGTATTATATCAATGTCATTGACGATGAACTGATATGTACCATGTAAATCCTTCATTGTATGTATTTATAAGCTTTTAATAGTTTTTAAGGTCCACATGTGTGTCACTGTCCACACTTAAAATATAAAGTTACTTTTGACCTTGTTATGACCTAAAAGTCCTGTTGGCATCTTATTTTTTCTTTCCCTATGATAACCCATATAAAACTTTCTCAGGTATACATGACGAAGAAGATATTTATTTAATGGCCAAGAAAACTTCAATTATCACATCTGATAAAACGATAATAAACCAAAGAAAAGAAAGCATTAATCGTACTAAATAATGTGTTGCAAGAGAAATATAATACGTTAACTGGATTTTAGTTCATAGCCTAAATGAGTACTGTAATCAAAAGTCGAAATTGTTTAATTCGTATCAGTAAGAGCAAAATATTATATTCATAATATGTAATTCTAGAAATCATTCTTCAGCATCCACATAAGTAGAACTTTACACCGAAAGTTTAGCAGTCTCTGGCATCTTTGTGGCTTTGTGTATTAAAGATTTGTATGAACTTTCACTTGTGAAAGTTTTAGTACTAATTTGTATGTCTTCAGGGAAAGTTGTGAAAGTGGATATAAATGACAACCATTAACGTTCAGCTTCATAACTGCAGACCATTCGTAGACATAAATCCATACAATAAGCAAAAATAAAGGGTCCTAAGATCCTAGAAGATATGCTAATTAAATTACATTAGATGTGAAAAGAAAATTATGTTGAAGAATCAGTGTGGTTGCTATTCTTTTTTTATTGCGGATTAACTTTGTAATGGAGATGGAGCATTTCCCCATGTAACATTATTCACACACATTTACATTAATATTTTTGCTTTTTCATGCGTATCATACTTGCATATATATTATGTATAGTAATCGCCTAATGCCATTGCGCATTGTGCACACATAATATTTGTCACTGATAATGGCATCAAATTATTTTGAGGATTGTTTAATTGTGATTAGTTATATACTAGTACTACTTACAGATAAATCGCAAATTACGTATTATTATTATAGACTGGTAATGAAATATTGACTTATATGCTGTACCTATATAAGCATGAAACATTATGTAACGAGCAGAGCATAATTACTTATTGGAAATAGTAGTACATATATTAAGAGTTATCGAACTCGAAATTTTATAATACACTTAGATAGGACTTGAAATTTTTTAAATTAGTAAGTTCATAACTGTCTCTACAATAGGAGTGAGTAAGACCTCAAAATAAAGATTTATGTAGTCATCTAACAGTAAATTAACTACCAACCTTAATCTTAATTAATATGAATTATGACTTGATTGTACTTTGTTTCCTATTCCACGCAACAACACAGATAGAATAATTCAAGAAAGCGGTCTTATAAGTATTTACAAGAAATTCTAGGTAACATTTATATTTATATCGTCTTAACAAAAAATTATGAATTTGTTGCGCATATACCACGTTTATTTTAGTAGACAAGAGATACTGGTATCATTTCCATCGGTAATTATTTCAAAGGGGAAAATGGTTCATTGTATTTAGACTCCTTACAGGACAGTGCCAACTGCCCTAAATGGTTAAATCGAACAGAATTTCGATATGGTTAAAACCAGTTTTTTAACCATATCAAAATTCTAAACGAGTATAATAATTCATTTTGCGCTAACTGCATTGCAATTATGTAAATATGATTTACCATTCGTCACTAACTGGCAACTGGTAGTACACACAATGAAAAATACAACCATGCAATAATACGATTAGTTATCATTTTTGCGGTTGCAGTAAAGGACATAATACTAATATTATAATAACCTATGTTCACCACATCTATGTAAATATAACAATAATTACAATATTTATCCAAACGTACAATTAGTGTAAGCAATTATAGTCGTAATATAACATTTGCAATAACGTAAATTATATTCATACATTAGCTATATTATAACAACCAAGGACCTAGATATAGACAACCAACTACCATCCAACAATTAGACCAAGGCTAGTCCAAAATTTAGTTTCTGAGCACCAAAAAACAAAGAAATTACAATTAAGTTTGTGCTCATCAAAAATCAACACAATGGATGCTTAGACATAAGCAAAAATATTTTAATGCTGCTGTGCTGAACGTATTTTTTTGCACTGTCGAGAGACAATGTGACGAGTTAACGGGTTGCATATAGGTATTTTAGAGTTTTTAACTTTTTATCAATTATCCTAAGACAATCGATTAATCCAAATTCAAATAGAAGTATATAAAGACAGGTAAAGTGGGGATTATCAACAATTTAATGAGATACTACTATGCTTAGCAAACGTTTTGTAAATGAGGCTTGGCCCCATTATACTAATGAAGTTAGCCTAATTGGCCACATTAATAATTATGTAATTACTATGTATTTAAATTCAAAGAGACAACTTTTCCTATATTTAAATTCGCTGAAACATTTATTCGTATTTTGGGCCAGTTATAACTACTGTCCTTTTCAGGTACGGGGTCGTAATAGTGTGCCAATTAAATGTCTCAATAACTTTTATTACATTACTTTATACCTAATCGCAATCTAGTTTGCCAAACCAATGTAACAACTTTAATCTAAACAGAGTATTTAACCCACATGGCTATAAAAATACGAAACCGATCCATGTTTATTAATAGAAAATTAACAGCAAAGCAACTCATCTCGTGACAAATAATATTTTCAAGTATTGAGTAATTAGGTGCCATAATATTTACTTAACCATTTAGTATAGAGGCATATAAGATACTTTTCATTTTATTTGGTCAAAAAAGGGAAGAGAGAAACGTAGCAACATCAGCCTTGTTTAAGCAGGTTTTAAAGATTAGAACAATAAAAAATTATTGGCTCTAGTAAAGTATAATATTTGACCATAAAGATCTAACAAGATTCATAACAGAAAAATTATAACAAATTTTACTACATCTATTAAGTATTTACACAATAATTAATTAGTCATTTAATTTCCTACCGACTACTATCTACCCTATATGATTCAAAATTCAATTGATATTTTAGCATTTACAGCAGTAGTTGCACACTAACACATACCCCTAATATTTAATACGACTTAGAGTTTATAGTTGTTGTGATCTTGTAATATTTTTGCATTACTGTATATTGCGCAGTGTACAATTTCCGTCCTTTTTGGTGAATATGCAAAAATTAGCAAGTATTTTCCACTGACGATCATTGGTTATTTTACGAACTAGAACTATAGATTCTGTCGGCATAGACGTGCCAAAAATAAATCTACCTCCCAATGTCTCCAAAACACTGCTGAACTTTTGGAAAGTTCTTTAAGTTGTTTATCTGATGACTACTGTGAAGATGAGACTGCGAAGTTGACTGCTGATTTGGAGATAAAGTACCGCCTGCTTGGGCGTTTGTAGTGCAGTATGCTGTAAAGGAAAATAATGATTGATAATATCAATTTGATATGACAAAACTGCATTTGGGTGGGATTATTGGGATACGAATTTTAAATAATTTTAAAAAACACAAACAATATTAAATGTTGTAAATAATGTTTTAAGATATTCTTTACCTTGAGAAGAAGAGTTGTTAGTTGCAGCCTTGTCACTTGTAGACATCTTAGAAAAAGCCAATAACGCATCCGGAAAATTTGGAGGAGTTGCTGGTGTGTTAGCAGGAGTCATCTAATAAAATGTAAAGTTAGTTATGACAAATTAAGAAATAGGAGATGTGGCAATTGTAGCAATATAGAAAAGATTGTTTTAGACCTTCGACTTGAATTATAAAAAATGAACATGCATTTGAGATGAGACTTGCTTTGTTTATATAAAATGGTTGATAGATTCATATATTTATATTATAAATATATGAATCTATCAACCATTTTTATCAACTTTTCAATGATAAAACATATTAAAGTGTAGAAACTATAAACTACACAATACATTAGTGTTATTAAACAAAAATATTGTTAAGTTCACGAACTTACCTGACCAAAATGACCATGGAGTATATTATGGTGGTTGTGCTGACTGTGACTGCGTTGCAAAGAGGGTGGTACAGCTGCCTCTTGAAAAAATAGACTCAATGCCGTCTGTAATGAAGAAGACAAAAGTAAAATTATTAAAAATAAATATTAGTCCGTTATTGTAAATTACAGCCAGCTTTTTGACCTCAATACATAAATACTATTTTTATACTGAAACACAAGTTATTAATAAATGAATTATCACTATCAAAATAATTAGAAATTAAATAGACATAATTTGGCCAGCAAGATATCTTAATTTTCCTATCTCATGCAGTATTAAGATTACTTAATTAATTGTTCAAATGTGATATATCCAAGAATCCAAGCTACAGTGGCCCTTAATCAAATTTATTTGAAATAGTATACATGGAAAAATCATTTTGTAAAGATAACCAAATGTGGATAAGAAAATATGGGTCGGTATAAAGGATTTTATATATAGGTAATAATTTAGACTTTAGTTTCAATGCATTGCTTGATAGTAAGATTGGGCTATACAAGAAAAGTTCCATAGAGCATGAAATATAAGAATAAATTAAACGATTAAACTAACCTCAAATTGCCAATGAGCACTTTGAAGAAGTGTTCTGGCCTGGTCGGTAGCACACCCAGCCACCAAAACAAATTGATTAATCATTACTTGCTCCCTGAGCGTATCCATTGAGCCTTCAGCCCTTTTCGATTCCTGCTATTTCAAAAGAATCATAAACTTTTATAATATTTCTCATACGTGTAGACAGAAGACAAATATTCTGACCAAAACCTTTGGTTGTGCAAGGTAATGGTGAAGGTTAGATCATTTTATTGGCAAATCATATTTAAACGTAACCATTCAAAATGTTCAAACAATGGTTTAACTTTTAGACACAAAAGGCAACAAAGGTGTTTTATACGATTAAGACATGAATGAAACAACTTTATGACTATCTATATAGATGCAAACGCTTAATAAAACTGATTAAGAGTTTATGCATGATAGAATAGAATATAATGAAGTACAATATCAATATAAAATTTTAGAATATAAACGCATAAATGTGTGTATTATAATTGCATATACATTACCTTCCCTTTTTATCTCCTCTAAACGCTTAATTGGAAGAGTGGTGCAGGTTGCAGATATTGCCTTAAACTTGCAATTATAAATCAATGGACTGGAAACTGATGACTGACTTCTTAGATTTTATTGAAAAAATGATTTATTGTCTCCAGCGTTGTCCGTTGTTCTGTGTTAAAATATTGCATTAATTTTATTATTGGACTTAAACGTTTGATAAAGATGTTTCTTACCTGTTTGTTTATTGTTTACAGAAGAAATCCTGGAACAAATTGCAAAACTCGGGGAATAAATTCAGAAACCTTTTGTAGATGAGTAGCGTAAAGCACTAATTATAATGTGTGTGAATGCAGTACTGCAACCAAATGTACTTACTTATCTATAGCATAGCTAAAATGTTGTAATGTAATATTTATAAACTGTGGTTTATAGTTTATGTTATGTTGTTGTCTTGTGTTGTTGTTTTTAAATCTATATGTACTCGTACTGTGTATAACTATATCATATTATGCATCCAGAGAGTCAGTCAGTCAGTCAGTCTAGTCCTGCCTAGTAGTCCCACGTCCCACAAATGCATGTATCCGTGTGTGTAAATATCTCTTCTCTGTGTTTAACTTGCACTTGGACTTGTCGACTTGTACCTTGGAATTCTTGGAAACGAAAGATATGTGTGGGTAGGTTGTAAAAATACAGTGTTGTCTCATCCTCATCTCTAGTATTGTGTAATGTGTACCTAGCTGTGTTAAATTGTAACCCTGTCTGTGTATATAAGTCTGGTTTTGTATGTGTGTGAATCTTCTTCATTTACTATGTACTTGGAACTTGGAAGGAATAGGAAAAATACACGAGTAGGAACGATCTATCATGCAATAACCATTACCTAGATATTACCTAGACATGCAATATGCGCTTTTACAAGTTATTTATACATACTTATTACACTATACATAATTTATTATTGTTCACCTTCATAAAATATTATGTACTACGTAAAACAACTACGCTAAGACTACGTTTATCTTCCCGTAAACATTGCACACCATACGGGCAGTTTACCCATGTTATACATAGCTATGGGGTATGCAATACAACACTCATGGCCTTACAATCATTACTATTACAATACAAGCACAAAAAGACACAGGTAGCGTAGCGTATAGCAGGTATCTATTATCTGTTTGTAGTCTGTACCCTGTACCTGTGCATAATATGCTTCCCTTGATGGAGGTGTATATGTATGTGCATGTGGTATTTAAAATGGTATTCTCGCTATAGCCTTACTTGTGGTCTAAGATTGTTAATGCAGTCTTAAAAATTATAATTTGCTCCGCATATAAGAGACGTATTTAGCCTTTCCGAAAGATTCTTTAAACAATTTCTATGTAAGAAAATGACGCAACTCTCTTGTAAACGAAAGACAAACACAGAAATGCCAACGTAAACTTAATTATTAATTGGACTTCAAAATTGGATGTCTCGAATCATTATATAGAACGATTTTCATCCTCCCAGAGGGATAATACTTTCTCTACCGAGAAAAGCTGATTTTAATCACATAGATCGCTGATTTATCTGACATACACATATATAACTCATTTGAATATATATATCTCATTTGACCTTTACACTAGCTCTAAGTTATAGTTTCTTATGACCATATTTGGATTACTTAAAACTCTCAAAATATTGAACATTGGATACATACTATTACATACTACATGCATATTACTTAACATAAAAAAAACGCATGAGCAGTAACAATAATTTGTGTTCTTTCCAAATATTTCGATTCAGAAATGATATTCAAAATGTCTCTTTCTTAGATATAGCGTAATTTATTATAATAAAATATGTTATGAGTTCTAGTCTAGAAGCAAATGGCAACTTTCACGAGCGCTCATCTACTAACCCTCTCCAATCAATAAAAATGAAAATCTTTTACCCCATTGACAGTATTCCTCTCCAAAATATCGTATAAGCCTATTCAATTTGTCTTCTCAAAATAGATTTCGCAACTTATTTCGCAATGTGACTCCGAATGCAGTTAGTTGCAGGATACACTTGGGAGTTAAGAATTCGCTGATACTTCCATTATTCATTTAACCGGCAATTGTTCTGCAATAACATAGGATGTTAATAATTTGCATAATCCCATTTTTAGATAACCTATTTGCTTATAAAATTCTTATCCTGCTCAGTTTTTGCCAGTACTTTAGTTACATACATACTTCACATTCATCTTAAATCTTTCATCTTAAATCATATTTATAAACAATAGCATGCATTTAGTATTTTGTATCAGTTTTGTTTGTATAAATTTTATGTATTATGTATGTACATGTATCATGTAGTATGTATCTGTATGTAAATGTTAGAGGTGAATAGTTAGGTAACTTAGGTTAGCTTCAGCTGTTCAGCTTTGTTAACTTATAACTTAGCTGAAGCTTTAGCTCACCATATCATAATTTATAATATCCCTTCAGTTTTGGGGCACTGCGATATGTAGTTTTACTTATAACTTAGCTGAAGCTTTAGCTCACCATATCATAATTTATAATATCCCTTCAGTTTTGGGGCACTGCGATATGTAGTTACAAAATGTGCTAGTACTAATCCCACAGTGCAATGGCAAGTTACACCTAGTGGAGACTAGCCCAACCGCTAGCCAACAATTTCTATTTTCTATTATTGTTTCCAAAAGTATTCAATTATTGTCTTTCGTTCCCACTTGATTTAAACTGGAAGATCAGAGTAACCTTTCATTATATCCATTACAAAAAGTATCAGTATCTGACTTGTGTGAAACTATCATATAAGTTGAATGGATTCCATTTGGCTCGTCTGCTCTGTTTCTCAGTTCTACATTAAACATTACATACATGGCTCTACTCTACCTACCTACATATACTTCCTTCCAAGTACTAGTAGCAGTACCTACCTATATTATACCTATGCAATAATGAAATGCAATAATGTACAGTTTACAAAGTTAGGAAGGACTCGGTACGTGTTACGTAACTAAAATTTATGATCTTTGTCTTTGGAATCTTCTCCTTTGAGATTCAGTGTATAAAACCTGCAATTATTTGAAAGTGCTGTGAAAGACTTGGCATTTGTAGCATAATCAGAATTAAATTCAAATCCATATTTCCTTATTTGTCAATATTGATTACAGAAGTTTCTGCCCGAAATTAAGCTAAAGAGTCATCCCAGGAAATCAATTATATATACCTTTTTCACGGAGCAGAAATTTGGTTGTAAACAGCAAAAATTTAGGAAAAAATGCCAGATGTTTTAAAAATTTAAACTTCGAATATTATTGAATTGAATCTTCGGACTATACGGAAGTCAATCCTGAACGGTCCTGAGCTCTGGTTTTTTAAGCCAAACAACAGATGACAGTATTTAAGCCAAACAGTTTCTGATGGATGGCATGCCCAAAATGCGCACAATGCGCAGGCGCCTACTGGCAGTCGGTTCAACGAGCTGGACCGTTGACGGTAGGCAAAGCTTTTGTCAAGTTTCGTCAGAATTACATTTTTAAGAGTTATCGTGGGGACACAGACGTAAGTGCACGGAAAGACGTTGTGAATCCATAAGCCTCACTGACGTTTCAGGATCGAATACCCAGCAATTTTTGTACTGTAATATATGAATATACCCTTAATGAATTTAGAAGGACGTTTCTACACTATATTTCAAAATACCATAGACCATATTACGCCAAATATCTCTAGCTTTATGTACGAGTGTACATATAATATCACAACAGTACTTGACTTTGACTATGTATATGATGGCTAACTATCTGTAATTGTAATAATGCAATGCAT
>JABASH010004693.1:0-13499 GCA_019776445.1 Tomocerus maximus | reverse complement strand
GTAAGATTTGGGATTAGGATTTGTATTTACTTAGCAGATAGCTAGAGCATGTTAGAGTAACTTGGAATTATCTTTTTACAAAATGAATGCCCCTGGGATTATCGTATTTCTCCTTCTGCAGTTTTAAATTCCAAAAAAAAGTTAAGGCTTAGTACTATAATAATATCTACTACAGCTACTACAGGATAAATATCATATTAAAGTATCGTACTTATAGAATAGTGCAGATTATTAATGTTCCAGTTCCCTACTTTTATTACTATTCATTTTATAATACGTATTACAGGGATAGGTCTAGCAAAAGATAGAGTCCCCATTCCCAAATACTTTCTCATTCAGCATTTAGTATTATGCAATCCGTTCTGTTGACTGATATATATTTCTGTATTCTTTATGCGTTTATTTGTATTTGCCTTCTTCACGAGAGTAGTCGGGAACTTACATAATATTGAGCAGTATTCTATTCTAATGTAACGGGTAATGAATATCCAGCCAAAGCCCATTTCCAGTCAAGTTTATACAAACAAGGGTGATGTATGAAGATAGATCGCCTTTTAAAATACAGCCAGTCAGTGGGGAATGAGAATAAGAAAAACGTTATATAGACCGATGATTTTGACTCATATTGTGTACATGTAAAGTTCTTTACTTGGGCAAGACGCTAAGCTATGCAATGTCTTCAGATTTATTGCATTATTTACGTCTGAAGTGAACTATGCCTGAATACTTACTAATGCAAACAGAAATAATCAATTGCAAATGCTACTGTCTTTATATTTGCTAATGCAAACTAATGTAGAACTAACACGTTTTGGGTAGGTAAACAATTAGTACATTCAGCAGTCACATGCCAGATTAGTGGAAGTACAATAATAACGTCATTCCTTTGGATACCTACCTCAGCATTGACTTTTGTAAAGGTGAAGTCAAAATTGATTTTCATTCTGCAATGCATTTCTCGGATTTTTTGTGCATGTTTGCACAGGTAATAATAATATCTTTCAACATGAAGATTTACTTGTGTAATAATCGAATATATTCCAGCACGAAAACAGTAGTGGACGGTAAAAACTGCATAATATAGTCATAACTTTTGTCTGGTATATGCATAATATATTCATAACGTAATCTTTATGCTCAAATAAATATTTATTTACTACTATACGTGGGCGATGCTATTAAACTTGTTAGGTAAATATAATAAAACTCTCTGCATCACGGAGCTAGCCTAAAAGTTGTATTACATAAGAAATGTCGTTTTCCCGTCTCATGTAGCATACTACGGTCGGAACATTAAACTTCGAGTCTTTAGTGCAAATAAAAGATATTTATGATATTCATGCTATAGAATTCTACATAAGTATTAGGGGATTGTGTTGATTCGGCAAACCCAAGGTAAATAAAATAGCAACAGTAGCTGTTATGCATACAGATCCTTTAAGTGAAGCTAATTCTGACAATTAGATTACCAACTCAAGCTAAGGTCCGCCTGTCTACTGAATTGAACATCTTTTCATCATTAGCTTATGTTTTCGCGTTACGTATATACGTGTTGCGATTAGCAAGCTATTTGCAGTCTATTAGA
This sequence comes from Tomocerus maximus, assembly GCA_019776445.1. Taxonomy (NCBI): domain Eukaryota; kingdom Metazoa; phylum Arthropoda; class Collembola; order Entomobryomorpha; family Tomoceridae; genus Tomocerus; species Tomocerus maximus. Next base: position 11,914 of record JABASH010004693.1, on the reverse strand, counting down.
ATCCTAAGAAAGCAGTTGTGTAGTAGATAGCGTGGTGGTGCCTACTCTGAAGAATAAATATTAGTTAGTCGGTATTCTGTAGGCTGATGTGCTGTTTGAAAAATCTGGACTTGTACTTCTGCCTAAGCGAGTTATGCAAATTGAATTGCTAATAATTTTCTATCCCATTTGTGTGTTTCTAGAAGCAGACTTTGTCAGCCACATTATTTCCATTACAATAACAAAAACAACTCACTTCACAAGTTAATTGTATTGCTGCTATATGTATTCCTGTCAGCGCTATATTGTAAAGCACACACAGATGCAAAGATATGAGTATAGCCGATGAAATACCTCAGTATATACACAATGAATGTAAAGACAAAAACTTGGTTATATATGACTTAAGTTTGAAGATTGCGTAGCCCTATCCATAATAATGATATTATGAGCACCTATTCTCTACACTGAAAATCTATGTTCCTAGGAACATTGAACAAACTCACGAAATAATGAGGTATGGTAAACAATATGGAAAACTTGATGCAGTAGTATCTTTACCATGTTACTGATACTACTGATGCTATTAAACAATAGGCTTTGCATTCTCATGTAACTCAAACGCTTTAGATGGAAATACACTCGAGAAGATGTAAAGTGGAGAGCGACCATAAAAGAACAACGTTGCACTCGAAACAATAAGCCAAGCTCACATTGATATTAGAATACAATACAAAATTACATTATCGCCAGTGTTAGGTCACATTCACACATGTATTAACTATGTCGATCTTCATACTTTTGCAATTTACAACCATCTACACTTTTGGACAAAGCCAAGGAGTGTAAAGTTTAGCTATGGGTATACTGCCCGAACTAGTATAAGCACTGTCCTTGTTTTAAAATTGGCAAACACGAATTGATGTTATAAAAGTTGTATGAAAAAGGGAATACGCTTCAAAAACGTAATGTTATGTAAAGTATAGAGAAATGACGGAAGTAGGTATATGTGTTATATGATACTTACGAATTTGTATATTTTATCATGCTGTGAGAGAGGGAGAAAGAGAATACCTGTGCGTAATGTAGAAAATTGAAATTAGGATGCAGCCCAGGTAGAGTTCGTTCGTTTCGTGCATCGAACGAGAACAAGTGAAGAAGACAAGAGCAGGAAATAAAATGAACGATAGATGCGATAAAAAATTCACAACACAACAGAAGTTAGATATGCACAGGAAAGAGAAGATATATGTTCGCTATATCTCACACACTGGAGTGAACATTACACATACATTAGAGTTTATGTAGCGTCACTACAAGTGAGATGGAGAGATCTTGAAGGAAACTTAGCTCTGGACGCTCTGTTAGTTTTTTCTTTACTCCTATGCACCTTTCTAATGCCTTAGCTATGCTGTTTTCCTATTTTATTCTATAGATATTTATTCCTGTAATGAAATTTACAAACTCTCCGCTCGTTTCCCCTGCTAAAACTTGCAATATTTTTAAATGGCTCTCCTCCTATCTCTCACTTCAATTTGAATACAAATAAAAGAAACCTTTGAGACGAAAAAACGTGCAGAATTTAAAAATATTCCTACCTCCCATTTCGCCCTTTGTTAAAGTAGGTAAACTATTTTCTTCAAAAGATAAAATGATTTTCTTGCTTAAAGTTCAACTACATGCACTTACACAAGTTAGGATTCCACAGTCGGAACACATCAGCTTAGCTATCCTAACTAAACTCAAGACTCCCTCTGCTCCTACTCAAAATTTTCCCGTAACAACTTTTTTGAGTTGAACCCTTAACTCTTCCGAACTAACTCACGATATACTTATGTACGTACAACTTAAGATTTTCTCCTGTAAAGCAAATCATGTAAATAGTCAAACTCAAGTCAATGTAGTTACATAATCCGTTTGAACTATTTTTAGCAGTTAAGCAAATAGGCTGCATCTTCTCATCCGCCTATACCAAAATGTTCACGTGGATACTCCACATGATCCCAAGTAGTAGCACCATATGTTTTCAGTTCAGCATTGTGTATGTATCTGTAAGTGTATATTGCCAAGTGATTATACGTAAACGGGGCGCGGATTTTTCTTTGCAATAATATGTACCATTTATTATATAAAATACCTTTAGCTGTTTTAATGACTGTTTCAAACTGGTAGATCCTTTAACATTTATACCTTATTGTACAACATTAGGATTAATCTTATCAGCTAACTCCAACTTTAACTAACGAACTCGATCACTTGAGTCAGCTTTCATCTGATGGTAATTTAAGTTATCTACTGCATAGAAAAATGTATGAATGGCTCGCAGGGTAGTGCTTCCTACTCCCACGATCTAAGAAATTTATGTTAGACATTCGTTACAGTGACGGAGCATTTCATCACCTCTTCCGTATAAGTTCAAAATCTATTCTATCCTGGAGTACAAAATAAAAGTGCATTCCCATCTGGCATAAATCATTTTAAAACCCAATCTCACAAAGATTTAAATTGAGTTTCATCATAGTCACAATGCTAAACTAATTAAACTCCCCATAATTATTAATCAGATATTTTCATAGTAATAATTAGCAATTAGCAATAGATAGTACATACCTCGATTAATTTTTCAAATGTATATTTCTAAGACAATGTACAATGACAAGTGAAAGACAAAGATCTTCCCACCAATATGTTCACAGATCGGTAAATATTATTCAGGTTTAAAAGGCAGTAGTAATTCATTAAGCAATGATTCGAATTGGTTTAATAGTTTCCGATCTCAATTGCATGCAAAAGTTTATTTGATATCAGTAAAGACGATCACGAAATATCATTTTTAGAATTGCTGTAGCAGTTAAATAGTTGTGTACATGAAAAGTGAATTGCTCTACCCATAGCTCATCTGCCCTGCCCTTTCTGACCTGACAGATGTGAATAGTAATGCAAGCAAACAAAATGCCTACACTCAAAAGCTTTACTTCCCAACTTGTGCGATGTAATTCAACAATGTATATGTATTTTCTGCCTTTTATATGAGCATTGAAAGGTGCAACGCCACCATATACAGAGATGTAATACGGATAGAGTGCTATATCAAGTTTGCATGTAATAAAGGCAGACTGCTGCACATATGAACTAAAAGCGCTTAACTTCATTTGACAGACTTATTTAGATTGTAGGTGGTAGGAAGGAAAGGATTCGGGATAGCATGGGGAAACAAGCAATAAATTTCGAATTCTAACTCACAAATGATTTATGTAAAGCCAGGCGAATGCCGGGAAAAATACAGACAGCAATCAGTTTTACTTATAAGTACATACTAGTTACGCAATTCCACCTCTTCTACATATTCCACAGCAGAAAGCATTTTAAACAAGCCAGCTGCATGCTATTAGAAAAAACTTGAAAGCGTATTTACTTAATATTGGTAAAGTTAAAATGTAAAGTCATAAACAAAATGTGTTTACTTGACCTGATGGGTTTAACTGGTAAATTATGCTCTTAGAATTTAGAAAACTATTTAGAAGACAGATGAATAAGGCCCATATTTGTGACCCTACACTCATTATACTCAAATTAAGGAAGTTATTAACTTATATAGCTATCTCATTTTTGCTTTTTAAAGGGGCATGAATACACATTAATATACCTATACATGCTCAACATCTGTATATAATACGCCTTTTCATCAACTGCACCATCAAAATATTATTATTGTACCGTAAGAGCTACACTATCAGCATATGCATAATTTATTTTTCCCTGCACTGCATAATAAATATCTTCCAATAGCTTTTGACTTTCGAGTGCATTGCAGAAATTGTTTTATGTTTGTCTTCTGCACTGAAGCAATGAAGCACTCCGGGATGGAAATGGGAAATAAATTAAATATTTATATCGATGCTATTGAATTAACTTATCCTAGTGATGTCAAACAGTAGAGATTCCTGTAGCAAATTCTACATACGGATGGAGTTCAAACTCCAAGTGTAGTATAATCCATAAATTACTTTCAGCACGGGAAGTTGCAATTTGCAAAATAAATATGTGGCCATACTACAGCCGTAGAATGTACAAGTTAATTTATGTTTTCTAGTCCTCGTGTCAACACAATGCTAAAAGTTAACTACTCAAGTATTGCGAATTACGTATTTAGACCGTTCCTAATAGGTAACTAATGTAAATATGGGACCGCTTAATTATTCCATTCAGTGCACATTCGATTTTAATTTTCTTCCCATCATGAACGATAATTTACAGTTCTGTTTGAAGAAATTCCGCCATTTAAAGTGATTCATTAAATGTTAATGTCTAATTGTTTAACTACTGATAGCAATTAAAAAATTCGGTGTATCTTCTTCATGATATTGTGATTTGAGTAATGATCTATTGTGAGACATCTCAAATTGAATGAATAAATAATGTCATTGGTAATGACATCAAAGGTTTTGTTTGGCATAAATAACGATAATTACTCATTTCATGTTATCAAAATAATGAGTTTAGATAACTAGGTACACTAATACACAGAGCACGGTATGAGATTGGGATAACATTTAATTCTGTCGTCTTCCATCCTCGTGCTTATCTTGTTTTTACGATTTGTAAACTACATAGTACGACATTTACCGCTATATGCCCTGTACAAATAGAAATTGATACTTCTAATACCTTATACATAGTGAGATAATAATGGCCTAAAATACATTCAAGCCAAGTCAGATCATTATGTACAATTGTCGTAAATAGTAATGGTAGAGCATGTAGCTGCACTAATCACTACCATATCAAGTTTCAACAATTTCTAGACCACAAGGAAAGGTTAAGGGTGGTTTGAGTACACATTAACTTAATTCATGTCTATTCGCAAGGCCAATTCAAGCAAATTAAATCTGTTTGTGTGGCATGTCAATTTCTATCATTACGAAATCATGAAAACTGACTATTATTGTGAAGGAACGTGCATAGTAGAATAGTAGCGTGACATTTATGTAACCCATATGTATACTTCTATAGATAACGTGTGTGAATCACAATTATAAATAAAACGAGCAGTAAAAAGATTTTAAAAAGCACTTAAGATTTGTGTCTACACAGCTCCCACAAAATTGTAATAACTTTAAAAATGAATTTTGACAAGAAAGAGATCATTTCCTTGGAACATCAGCAATTATTGTGCAAGTCAGCTGCTTTCTGCTACTCATAAATACATTAGAAGAGCATATTTGCACAGCTAGCTTAAAGTTTTCATTTTGAAAGTCAATAGATACTACTTTGAGTTTACCAGAAGCGATAAAGGAGAGTAAAATAATTTTTCTTACATAGAAGCTTCAGTCGTTCACAGTAACCGTTTACCGGGTAATAAGCTATAAGTAGGCTCTGAAACCAATCAACAAGAGTTTATGCGTTGTAAACGCTGCCTCTGCCAAAATAAAAATCCGGGACGAAAACAAAACCGGCTGTGAGTCTGTATGTGTAAGTGCATCCGAGAAGATTCCTCAGAGCGCACTTGTAGCGTAGTTATCTTTAATTGCACTACAATCCGAAATTAGAATGTTCTCTGCTTACTTAGAGTTATCTGAAGGAAAATAAACTCAAAGTCTACTTGTTTGTAATTGTAACTAATAAACTGATACGCTTATTGTTAGCTCAACTTATCGTTTATTTATGCAACAGGGTGTCTACACAAACCGAAAATAAACGTACAAGAGAATGAAATAATTAGAAATATTTTCTCGAGGTCACGTTCACTTTGCTGTAGGGCGATGTCAGAGATGTGTAGAAGCAACGTTTCTGTGATTTTTGAGTCACTTTTCAAGAATCGGTTTTTTTCACAGTAGAGACAGTAAAATATCCCTTCAGTAAATAAATCTGTACAAATTACAGCACTTTGATGTATGTTTAGTAAATATACTATAGCTTTGAAATCTCATAGCAGTACTAAAATATAATATTTTGCATCTTCCTGCATAAAGTAGTTTGTATTGCAGTATCATCTGTTTCTAAAATACATCTAGCACTTTATGAATGTGTCTATTGCTTCCGCTGGCGCATTTTAAACAAATATTTTTCCTTCAGGAGAACACAGTTTTGTAAATAGTGAATAGTCAGAAATATATACATGCCTACTGTCTCTAGATTCTGTGACATTAATCACAAACAGCAAGTTAGGGAGACAAAGTCACAGTTTCATTTATTTCAATTCAGTTCACCACACACACTGAAGTGCAATTTCTCTCCTTCACCGTCTCCTAGATAAGCTAAGCTACCTATGAGAAAAAATTGAAATGCCGAAATGTCAGAGAGAAAATATAGCAAGTACTAGTATTGCAATTGGTAAGGTGTTTGTTTTATATTATTGCTTGTGTACAATACAAATCTATGTACTCTTACTTTGATGTAGGTATACACACTGGAAAAATAGCAAACCGATTGCGACCTGTTATATAATAATATTATGTGTCTATATGCACCTACCTCACATATCACTCTGCTCAATGGCTTTAGTTCTCTACAGCTTAGCACATCAACTGAAGGCAAACAAACTAAAGACAAACTTTAAAAACCTCGAGCAATATTCTTATATATATATACTTGCAGCTATTACATACACATCCTTAAATAATGTAAAGTAACAACACATTTCCTATCCCACTACGTGTAGCATTGCAAGTGTATGTATGAAATTCGGCGGTGAGTTCGTGTAGGTAAATACGTTGCAAGTATCAAAGCGTAATATCCAGGTATATAGGTTTTATATAAACCCATTATATGTAAGTGTGTATGGATGTGGAATAATAATATTATTACATAGACTCCTAGCAAACTCTCTCCGTATAAGTAGATAGGCCTTCTAGAGTTACATTATCTTACATGTTTTTTGTACATCGTCACTTGCCAGTTTAGATGTAGGTTCATGTAGGTATGTATAGTAGTAGCCTTGTCTTATTTTATTCTGCGTGCTTATGCATGTACTAAGTAAGTGCATAGGCATTATTATATAAACAGACTTTCCTCTGACTCTCTTCCTATATACACTGCTTCTCTACTACTAATAAATGTGAATGTGTATAGCCTTGCTTCAAGTGGAGAGTTAGCTACTTGCCTGCCTTCCCTCAAGCTCGCTCTAAATTCAACCTCAAGAATCGCCTGTGATCCACGACTCTTCTACATACAGTTAACTCACGAGCATCTCTAGGCGTACTTTACTGTTTATCCACATATCAGCCTGTCTGACTTAACCTTGTACCAAGTATATCTATTTAGTAAGTATAGCACAACTATATACTATCTGCGTTGGTCTCGTTACACTTTTACTCAAGCCTTCAGTCTCTAACGACACCAAAAAGGCCATAATGATATTACCTAAAAGTCAAAATGCACACGAAGATGTACTAGCAACACTACGTTTCAGAACTATAATACTTATATCGTAAAAAAGTTGTACTCAGGTACTGATATTACGTGAAAAAGTCTTGAGCAACAAAGAAGCTCGCACATTTTATTTTCTTCTATTTGAATTTATGTCTACGCTGTTTTCATGTATTGGGTCCGAATTAGATGCTTAATCATGTTGCATAGACGTAATTCTAATTCAGTACATTTCGAGTCTATTAAAACAATAGTATATTCTATTTATTTGTGCTCTGTTATCTGCTTGTACTACTATCTGCCAGCTATTGTGATACTAACAAATATTTTTGTAACGTCACTCACTATGTTATATTTTGTTATAAAGGACTTTTGTCAGTTACCACAAAAATATCAAACTCCAAATGCAAATACTCTATATAGCTTTCTCTCCATAATTCTGCTTTCATGAGCTTACAAGTCGACGGAGGGAACAACTACTTTGTTTCCCTAGACAAAAGAATTATAGATACGTCCCATGTACATTATTGCATATGTTATGCTAAAGTTCCCTGTCTGCATGCCGAACTGAGAACACTAATTTAGAGTTTGAGCTTCTATTTTTTATGTCTGCCTATGAATAAAGGGAAAGTTGAGTATTTACTTACATTAATACAAATTGGCTTTCATTCCGATATCGTTTTCTTACCCTAGAAAGTTATCATTAAACAAAATAGTAGATAAAAATAACCAACGAGGTAACTCATCAGGAAAATGTCATGAACAATGTAAATAGCAGCCCACCAAAGTACAAATAGGATGTAGATGATAGAGAAACAAGAAGAAAAATGAAATCCAGACAGGTCAATATGCATTATGAATGTATTGTAGTACAGCCACACTACATGCATGTAAGAAGGAGTAGGTGAGTCGATACATATTTGTTAGATTCGGTTCATTTTTGACCTGAGTTGAGTTGTAGGTTTACTTTGATGGACTGCTAGGAAGAAAAGGGGGAATGAATATATTTTAACATCCTGGGTACATTACTACGTACATTACGTATATTACACATAAACATATACGCATATAGATATGTCGGACTCTAAAGCGACAAGAAAGCAAGAAACCAAAGAGCTAAAGGAAACCAAACGAAAAAGGATCAATATCACTTCACTCTTCAATGTAGTAAGTTTCAGTTGAGAATAATATGAGCTTTCAGCTTTTGTAAGACCCTCCGTGCTTGGCAACCGGAGTCAAGCCAATCTAATTCAGGTAGCTTCATTTTACTTTACCTTACTGCATGCACTCTACTTTACTCATACACTTAACTCAACCGAATTCGGTTCGCTCTGTTTCTCCTGGCTTTCCTATGTCAAACTCACTTCGTTGCATTACATTCCCTGCTACACATCCCCTCTGCCCAGGTGCTCAGAAAAGAGAGAACAAAATAGATATATCTTTATATTCACACGTCACCTCTACATGAACAGATACCGAGACTGCCTACCATACCGACGTTCCTACACACATAATATCTCTTGCCATTTATATATATATCAGCAAAAACAAACATTTTATAAGCATCCATTGTATCTTTTGTTAGCTTTCACGTTTAATATAGGCCAAAATAAATAACATGTATGCATGCACACTGCATATATGAATAGTATCTCGCACAATATTTACTGATATTGCAATTATGTCAAAGATATGATCTGCTATACATACTTATATGAGTTAGATTTATATATTGTTAAAGAATTACAGCCACATTTATTAGAAATAAGTTAACATCAATCAGTCCCCGTTTTTATTAGCATAGATCTATAAGGAAAATAGAAATTGCACCTTGTTTATAAAGGTAATATACTCGGTATATGTTTATAGAGCAGGAATTTATGTGTATGGAAGACGAGGGAAAAGTGAAGTGAAAGCTTTGCGGTGTGGAAAGGGGAAACTAAAACCCAGTTAGGATTTTATGTCATGTGGCAGCAGAAGAGTGCCTATGCAGAAGACTATAGAAGAGTGTCGTTTCGTCTCGGTATGCAACTACAAGTCCATTTTATGTTCCTGCTACAGAATACTTCCTCACAGTCTAATAAAACTAACACCACCCAATTCCTGGAAGCTCACCCGTGCACTGTGCAACTCTTCTATGTATACTATTAGCCATTGAATCAACACAATTTTACAGAAATCACTCATTCAAATTATTTTAATCTCCATTCCATGCTCATGGCATACTAAATACTAAATGTTTATTGCTCCTAATGTACAATTAAGAGCTAGATTTTGGGTGACAGTAATTTTTTAATAATGTTATAAAGAGTGACCTAGACGAGCTATTCGTATCTATGTTGACCATCAACATATTTCACCATACAAATATTTGCAGCCTATCGCTGTAGAAAGTAGCAAAAATTATTTTTAGTATAGGATTAAATATTAATTAATTAACGAATTCTGTGCCTAGAATGCAGAATGTTTAAATGCAAAAGCTGGATTAGGTATCCTTTATACTATTTATCATTTAATCATATGCCTGTTTGTATGGCCAACCAACTGTGTGTGAATCTATAAGCCCAGAGCTCTACTTCGGGCGTTATAAAACTAGAAAATGTCTACATTACCTTGGATAGGTAGGTACTTTACTTTATTTGCATTGCGTTAAAACCGAATCGTAAACAGTATATTGCACAGAATTGAGATACTGAAGGATTGAGTTCTTGGTAGACAAAGTAGAATGTAAATGGAGGACCATTATCTCCATTCTCTATCTTTATTTTAGCTTTTACAATGGTATTCTCATGGACCCTGTATATACTGTGTAGGTAGGTACTCGTCTTTAATGTCGAGGGTTTCACTGCATTTATAACGGTAGTAGTCTTACACCCAGCGAATTGGGTAGGTAGTTTTGTTTGGGACAATAAATTCTGTAAATACTGAGTATTATGAATTGCATAGATGCCACAACACGTACGTAGTCATTTATTAAACCACCAGCCTATCATATCATGTCAATACTGACGTGTCCGTTAATTACGTATAGATGCACCTTTTATTTTCATGTTTCGGAAAAGCAGTTGTATATTGCATACCAAGGTTGGCCGAGGAGATTCATATCCTAGTAAGGCTTGAAAAATGTAAATTAACTCATTTGAACTTAACTTTGTCTATTTTTGTAAGTATGGTACACCCACATGGGTTACGCATGAGATACCAAAATATTAGGGTAATTAATTTTAAAAAGTTCATTAATTCAGTAGATTCCAATCAACGGGTCCGAAAAGTGAGATTTATGGCTGTGAGCAATGTACTTGTTAGTTATTAACATTTTTCATTACAGGTTAACGTACATGCAAACTGTGCGTGTGATGAAATGTCGACGAGACTTTAAATATTTAATGTACCGCACCCAGTGTGCATGTGCACTTTCTACAGAATATTGTGTCGGATTATCAAACACACTTGCTAGTTACAAGAGTTGCAACACCTAGTTGAACACAACACAAACGATACTTTATTATTTATTGCGAGAGAGCCAATAAGAGAGATACTACTCACGATATGTCGAATGGAAGAATATTATTTTGGAATTCACATAAAGAATTCCTAGTAAGCAGAGTCTGTGTAGGTTGTTGTGACAAAATGATAGGAAATCGTGTTCAGGTCAGGTCAGCAGTTCAGTACCACTTCATGTAAGTAACGTCAGTAAACATGATACATAAATGAAATTGGTTGAACTTAGCAGGGCAGAGAGAACGTAGGATAGAATAAATGGAGTCTCCTGTCCTTTCAGTTTCACATCACGTATCTCTGGCACTTAGGTTGGGACACTCGCATAGACTGCTCTGCTCTCAATCCCTAAGTACACAAATATTGCGGGCCTAATCCTGGGGATACGCACACTTTCTAGAACAACCATGTCCCGTCGATCTGTCAAAATTAATAGAACCGAGTCAGTCGACTCAATTCAAGTTCGCTTGAATTTCAGGCGTAAGAAATACGATTGATGTATTGTAGTAAGATGATGTGTATAGTGCTACAAATTATAATGCCATGTTTATGCAGTGGATTGCAAAACCCACTAAATGATGGGGAGACGCACTAACTATTAGACAAACGACAGCCCATTAGGTAATTTAATGACAATGACTACCGAATATACTAGAATACCGCATACCGAGCACGACCGCGCTAATGGCCAGTGTGAAATGAAGTGGAAGCCAATATGCCAAATGCTAATGGCTAAAAAGCATTGGAATAAGTCCCTTCTTCAACAATTCTTAGTAAGATTCACCAATAAGTAAGTTAAACACTTTATATCGTTACATAAAGTTAAAACATGCCATTATGACATGGACTTTACATATTGGCAAGTGTATTGGCCATGAAGCTGATTGCAGTAAATATATTATGTGAGACTACGAGACAAACTCTATAGGGTCATAAATGTTGTATACCACGCTCATTTCGAATACCAAATTGCCAGACGGGGTATGCCAATCTGTATGATGAGTTATTAGGATACGAAGTATACTATTGGAAACGTAGCGGTCACCTGGTCCGTTAGTCCGTAGTCCGT
>JABASH010004692.1:0-13501 GCA_019776445.1 Tomocerus maximus | reverse complement strand
TAGCTTCCCACTTTTCTTCCCAGGGCAATTGGGCAATGGGAAGATACCCCTTTTTCATTTCCCAGTCGAAACTCTGTTTGGGATATTACAACATTCCCGAGAATATTTTGTAGCTTCACAATGACACCACAAAGCTGCGATTTATGCGGAGCTCCAGTATCCATCTCGAAGAATACACGACGGACTCGACGGAATATAATAAGGTTTCTCGCAATTGTGATAAATTCTCTTACCGACTTTCTGTGATAAGGTGGACGTGGGTCACCATACGGAACAACCATTTCGGATAGACTCATTTGGTACATAAGCTCGCGTTCAATTATTGGACCTTTACCCCTGCCTTCATCCCCCGGATTATCGTATTGGCCTACATCGTGGTCTTTAATCGTAATGCAGTGGAATACCAAGCCAGTGCGATAGTTGAAACTGATACCTATTCAAATATGCATTGGACATTGTAATATTAAAATTCTTTCCACGTTGAACAAAACTAACCAATTTGTTTTCTTTGAAAAAGCAAAAATTAATTACGGAATCTCCAGTCCTGCCACGTTATTTCATTTCCGTTGACTGTGAAGCTGGGACCAGCAGGTTGTTCGATAATCAAAGGTTTCAAATCTTTTCTGTAATTTTCTATTCCTAGAAATTTTGGAGTATAATTATCTGGTTTCTCAGGAATTTCCAGTCCTTTTTGGGATGTACTAAAGTCGCTCTGAATCGGCAGATCTTTTATTTGCACTACTTTTCCTGGTGGAGCAAGATCGATCACTAAAACATAAAGTTATACAGGAAACAAAAACGTTAATTAAAACTGCAATTTTAATTATCAGCAAAGCATATTCGGATGAGTGAATGTGTTTATGTGAATTGTATGTACGAGATTGAAATCCAATCGGATGGGCATATTGGTTTTCGTCAGCCTGTCTCCGGAAGTAATAATATACATTGACAACTCGCATCTTGTTGAACTCGGCCTCATCAGCACTTTCGCCATTGTACCCGTATGTCCTATAGAATATGCTGTACCATTATTGAAATTCAGGGACCAGAAACAATATTTATTAATAATTATGGAATTTATAGTACATACCAGACATCACATAGGACCATCGTATCAATTTGATTTTCTAAAATGAAAATATTAATTTTGCCCATTAGTTTCATAATTGGTAATATTGTATATGTTACAGTTAGTTTGTACAGTTGGGGAGCTTATATACGTACTAGTAAGATTGTACATCAATTTTATTTTGAAATTCCATGAAAGGCCCCATGAGAGTTTTCATGGTCATGTAGACCACTTTTCTGGTAGATATTGAGGTGTACAATTTGATAAAAATGCAACGATTCCTCTAAAACTTTATTTTATATTACTGCCAGAAATGTCACTTTTCAAAATTTTCGCGTTTACAATGCAATTAATAATTACTTTCCATCAAATTACATGCTTAAGAATATTTTTATCAAATTGTACACCTCAATATCTGTCAGAAAATGGGCTTACATGACCATGAACACGTTTATGGAACCTTTCATGGAATTTCAAAATAAAATTGATGTACAAACTTACTAGTAAGTGTATAAGCTCACCCAACTGTACAAACTTAACTGTAACATATTATGCACTAAATAAATAAATATATTTATTTGTAAATCTTTTTAATTTACATAATAGGTACTACTGCATTCTAGATTGACAGTTTATATTGCAATTTTTTTTAATATATTGTTTTTTAATAACAACTAGCACATCTACATAAATCTGTAAGTAATATTACAATATAAATCGTGGTTAGAAATAAAGACGTTGTGCTCCTTAAAAACTTACGCATCTTTCATTTGAAACCCTCTAATCGAAATAAGTGTCTTAACGTCCCCAATTCATATTTGGTACAATTTATTGTATAGGTAGACGAATAGCGAACTGGTCTGGTCACTATTCACCGAAAAAATAAAACACTTGACACAAGCTATATTTGAAAAAGATATAAATAATTTATTTTACCATTTTACTATATTTATTATTATGTGTGATTCTTCTGTAAGCTTAGATACATCTAAGGTTATTGTCTATAATACCTTTTTAAAAAAAATGTAGCAATAGAATAGCACATAGCACAGAAATAATGTTTAAATAATAAATATTTAAGCCCTAGGTTCACATTGGTAGAAAACCGGTACAGTGAAAGTCTGGTCATGGGGTATTAGTCGAAATAAAGACACGATGTTGGTAGATGCAGTATTTTCTCATTCATCGGGACTCATTCTTATCGTTAGCCCTGAGAAAGCAAGCCTCCTTGTTACGGAAAAGGGACCCAGATAGGAACGTAGAGATGAGAAGTAAAACGGAACTCGGGAGTCGAGAGAAAGTAGCAGCAGAGGAGGCTGAGACAAGGAAGAAAGTGTTGGAGTGAAAATTCCCAGGAGAAAGCGATTTAGAACTGTTCGACGGAAGAAAACTGAATTGCACTGAACTGAACTAAACTTAACTGAGGGGGTTTAGTGCATCTGTAGTGCATAGTCCCGCTCAGGCAATGCAGGACTGAAATTTCCATTCTATTCACTTATTTCAACAAAACTAGCGAACTTTCTCCATACCCATTGCACTAAGCAAGTCATAGTTCCCTGACTAAGCAAGTCGTTACTGGGTGAAAGTAAAAGTAAAACAGTGAATTCGTTGAAATAATGTCCTGTTGGTGAATCTTGTCAGTGGGGTAGCTTTCGGATGTGAGCACGATATTATAACTGTTTGTTAATATAAAGGAAAGTCAAGTCAACTAGAAAGAGGACGAGACAAACCGCAAAACCAAACCACGAACTTTTCATTTATTCCATCTTACATTACATTTCTACTTTGTAATATAAGGCTTACACTGAGATACTATTTACATACATTGCTTCTCATACTACCGGTATATGTGTTTTGGTTAACAAAGGCTACTTGGCTTGGCCTACGTCAACTATGTTCTTTATCTGACCGTGCAGGAGACTGTAAAGTCTAAAGTCCCAGATGTATACTTAATATAGGAATGCACTGGTATTGTATCTCAGTGCACACGTAGAGGCTTAGGAGTTTTTATTCGAGTGCATTTTAGCAACAAGCTCCACGGCAGCTCATCTCACTCTCTCCCGAGGACTTGCACGGAAACCAACTAGACCGCGGAGATCTTCTTCCCATTACAACTTACAACATACACACTCACACAGACACAAAGGCTGATTACAGTCTAACAAATCTACAACAATATAAACTACTGCTACATGTGCAACGTTCGTTTTGAATACAAAACAATTTCAGAGAAAGCATGCTTTCTCTTTAGCATCTATTTATCCTCCTATTTTGAAATACTCTTTTGTTACACGAAACTCCACGCAGGAAAATACATTACGACTTACGACACCTTGGGCATTACAATCTGTATAATTACACACACTACAAGCAAAGCACTAAAACCCAAACTCGGGTGTTTAATTTACAGAACTACTACATAAGTAGTAGAACTACCTGTAACCCTGTAGCCATTTCTTGGATTTCTCAAAGGATTTCACATCGCTTACAATTAAACCGTAGTAAGTCATCACTTTGAACAAAATTAAACATCCCTTCCTCATTTGAATTTGTCTCTTAGGTTCTATATTTACTATTTTAAAGTTTGTCACAATGGAAGATTTTATTTTTAGAATCATTCTTGATAGTTGTAAAGGGTAAAGTAGTACATTGTGTATTTGTCATTTTCTGATGTTATCACACACAAACTACAAAGGAAATTGTAGTATTCAGTAATTAATGAGATGATAATATAGCTGGAAACTTCGTAATAAATAGTGTCAATTTCATTTGTCTGAAGTCTACTCTAAAATTCAATTTATTTCGCTTTCGATCGAATTTCAAGTTTAGATAGTATCTTTGCGGATATAGACAAGTTTATTAGCCCAACTAATAATGTTGTCGTTGTCTGTAGGTTCTATTTTATGATGTGCTATTTATTCGAAGTAGGGATATCGGTTTTAGTTGGAAGGAAATCTTTTGTCAAAGTATATTTCATGTAGGTGTTACTTTATGTGATGTAGAAACGCTATAAACGTCAAGCGTAGTAAATAATTGAAGGCATAGAGCGGAAGAAATTCGGGAATATAGTTTGGTGCAGCGGAGGAGAAACAGATCCGAACATCTTAGTCCTGCCTGGTTCAAACTGTTCCAAGTGACTTACTTTGATTTGATGTGTTTACAACATGGGAGATATGAACTTATCTCAAGAATAAGAATTTTGAATACAAATACACCTTGAAGACTTACTTTCGCATAAACAAATAAAGATAAATTCTGAGAAACATTACTGGATAAATTAGGAGATCCACCGTGATAAACAATATGAAAAGGTCTATATGGTTTCAAATATATCACGCAACGTTCTCTTGTTGTTTTGTTGATTTGCGGTGCTGTGTAGGTGTTGTTGTTTATTGACTACGAATGGACAATACGCGGAATCATAATACCTGATAGAATAATACGCAATTTTAGTTGGAATAGTGGGACGATGTCGAAAACCGTATTTGAGGCTGTGGGCGGCTGTCAACAAAAGTCTTACACTTGCACGTTGGGTGTCACATTTCGTCTTGATATTGTCTCTCTGACCGGAAAACTCTTTGTTGCCGTCGGATTGGTTCTAATTTTGTTCTGCCGGGAAGTAGTGCCAACAGAAAGAAAGCCAGCCAATTCCGGACACCGCTATGCTCAAAGTCCTAACTATGACGGAGGTTACATCAACAATGGCGATGGCCACCGTCAACAGAAATTGAATAGATACTCCAATTCTGATGATCAAAGTACTGATGCTTTCTCCAACCTGAGTCCTTTTCCTCCGACCTCGACTATGCATCCTTGCTCTTATGAAGTAATGGATGACTGCTTTCACAAGATGCCGAAACTACCTCAAAACAGAATACCATCCTCATCGGCAGAAATAGAAGTAACTTGCAAGTAAGAAAATCATTTTCCTATATCGATGGCTTACTTTCGTTTAACTCTGCATAGCATTCGATGAATTCTGCAAATATGCAACTTTGGATTCAGTTGCATTCAGAAAGAAACTTTCGGGTTAACTGAATTCGGTAAATAAACTAAAAAAAGTTTAAAATGACAGTAACACGGCGATATTTGCTATTGGTGTTTGCTATGTAGAACCAGTTGTACTACAGTGTGGAAAATTGCATATTAGTCAAGTGTACTTTCACCATAGTACCTATATACATAGTATATAGCATGGCAAAGAATGCATATTATGGATGAAAAAGTTTACATGATGGACATAATATGTCCAGTTTGTACCTTTCCACCCTGTACTTACAATATAAAAAGAAAGTCAGGGCAAATAACACTTTCTACGTTCTTGTGTGAATCCTATAGCAAACTTTCACCCACCTTACAAATTAACTGTAACAAATTATCACGAACAAAATTTTGATAAGATGAAAGCTGATGTCATTTTCATTATAATATGGAGTTAGCATAAGGGCAGAGAAAGTATTATGTATGCTGACCTTTATTACATATTGTAATACCTTATCACAGCACTGTAGTACTATATCCAAGTTAAGTTCTAAATTGAATATTACTATATTAACACGATTAGGGTTCTGAGCAGCATTGGCAATGTAGCACTGCTTTGCAATCTAGAACTGTCAGTGCAAAATGTTAATCATGTGTAGGTATACTTTAAAGTAATTAGTCATTTACATATAACTGAGATTGACATAAAATAGACTCTGTGTGACGCAGAATGTGTTATTAGCTACCTCTTTGTAGCTAACTAAGGACGTCAGTCAGGACTGACCACGACTGTGAAGGGAGATTAGAATTATGATTGAGGGATTAGTATTTAGCAGGCACGTAACCAGAAAATTGTCGAGGGGGGGGGGGCACAAGTAAAAAATAATGTGGAAATTTTTAGCAATTTTTAGCCTGTTTTGACCAAAAATACCTATTTTTCTCGGATTTAGGGGGCTCGCTCCCTCTAAATACGTGCCTGGTATTTAGATATGTTCATTATTATGATCCATTTCATTGAATGTTGCAAATTTGTGATTGTCAGTTTGTAATTAAATTGTCTTGTATGGTACCTTGAAGCATGACACTATGTAATTGGCACTTTTCCAGGCTACTTTTTGTGATCGTGAAAATCGAAATGAAACTCTGAAATGTTGAGTGAGTAATAACTATATTCTTTCCCAGTACCTTGTTCAAAGAAATATTTACAAAAGTTAAAAAGTACAAACTGCAAATGACATGGTTTTT
Source organism: Tomocerus maximus (assembly GCA_019776445.1). Taxonomy (NCBI): domain Eukaryota; kingdom Metazoa; phylum Arthropoda; class Collembola; order Entomobryomorpha; family Tomoceridae; genus Tomocerus; species Tomocerus maximus. The sequence continues at coordinate 7,206 of JABASH010004692.1, read as the reverse complement.
GCTCATTAATTATTCATCACCGTATTAGAAGTAAACTGGATGTATTACAGAAACTTTAGTTATTATAATGCAAAATAAATACTAACAATAACCTATGTATATAGTCATCTTACTCATAAAAACAGAGTAAACAAGAATGTTATATTAACTTTTCAACTTCTAGGCGAAGTAATCTCCTAAATTGTTTACAGCAACCTAGTTATAACTTTAACAGCTATATGCTTTCTCAATTTGTTGCTCTCAAAAGAGTTTTTCGAACAAATGTCACGCTACGTAATTGACAAAATTATACTTCACTATCAATACGACACTGCACTCTGCTACAGACTAGAATCTAGATCACTAGATTGCTAAGCTTCAGTAACAAAGGATGTACTACTACCACAGTTTGCATGGACTACACTAGGACAGAAATTAATTTTTCATCGTGTTAATTATCATCTTTGAATTGTGTATACATTATGCATATCAAAATTATCATCATACTTATCATAGAAATCATATTTGTGTGTATTATTTATATCATTGAAAATATTGGATATAATATTCACTATCAGTTCATTCACAGTTGGGTAACACACTCAAGACTCAAGACTAAAAATATATATCAAACTCAAAGAGGTTGCAGTGTATAATAGCATTCGAAGCTCTTTGATCAAACTGGATTATGGGAACGACGCGTAGTAATACATGGTAATACGTCGTCAAGATAATGGGCAAGGCGAGAGCAGTGAGATCACTCGAATCAGACCTTAATTTTTCACAGAATGCTACCAAACTTTCCTCAAAAATCGGATTCAAAACAATTGATGTTAAATAAAAATTGAAACGCTAACATCCTAACAGCTGATGCAAGTCAACATTATTGATTAGTTAGTATTATAGTTGTCAAGTTGTCATTCTAACAAAAACTACACCCTTTAGGCAGTGATTCTATATAGGTAGCACAGATATTATGCAAATACAATTTAACGAATGTGATTGTGTGTGATGTTATCTCCTCTAATACATTCAAAGCGTAAGTCGCTCTTTTACATGATTTACCCTTCCCTTGCTGAAATTGAGAATTTCAATTTGCACAGATAGATAATAATAATAAATGTATTTCAAAAATTGTGTGGGTTGATTCTAATAACAAAATAATGATTCTGCATAAAAGTCTTTGAAGGTTGAACCGAACCGGTTTAGCCCAATAGATTACGATTTTGTTAAGAGATGAGCAGTGGAGTTGACGAGGAAGAGGTTGGAAGAATTTTTGAGAGCTTCATATGGGGCTATGGGTTTACTGTGTTCAATGATTTAAAGAGCGAGACCTTGGTATTCTTGCTACACCTGAAGCCGCTGCAACATTTTGAAGCGGAAAACAGCACTTACTGGTTGCACAATTAGGTTCGGTAGGATCAGGACACTCAATGAGACAATCGTGAATGCCTGTGGCACCGGGATAGTTGTCTACAAACTCGGGTTGAATGGTTGTTGAGTGAATTCCTTCATTATGGAAAAATTCCTTAACTCTCTCGGCAATGTACATGTAATCTTCCAGATTTCGACATCGGATATGAGCAGTTGCAATTATACGGTTTCCGGCGAGTTGCCATACGTGAAGTTCGTGAATGGCGGTGACCCCTTCTATTTCTTCAACGAGTTTTGTTTTTAGGGCTTCAATTTCGATGTGAGTGGGCACAGTCTGTAGGAGTATAAGTGAGGATTCTTGAACTAGTGGACACGCAGATGCCAGAATTATAAGTACCATGATGATACTCAGAGCTAGATTGATATTAAAAACAGGATTCTACGATTAGATCAGTATAATAATATTATGTAAGTTATTTAATTACCTGGATCAATATAGTCCCGATATTTCCAATTAGTGTACTGAATAATAGCTGCTGAAATAACTACAATAACCGAACCGAGAGCATCAGCCATGATATGTAGAAAAACTCCCTTCATGTTCATATTTTGTTCTGGAACTTCTTTGTGTTCGTATTCTACTGTGACTTGATTAGGAAAATTTGAAATCCCCGGTTCAGGATTCACATCAAGCAATTGATATGCCGGTTGGTTTTGAAACTGAGAGCCATTTTCTGGAGTAGCTACATCATCTTCGTCATTTTCATCGGTGGTCCTTGTCACTAATCGTGTTAGTCGACTCTGGTGTTTAATAGTGGGTTGATGCTGGTGGTGTGAATGGCCAGCATGTTCATGAAACAGCCCAAGTCCTATGATATTGACCAACAACCCAAGTGCCCCTACCACCATTACCCAAAATGGCTCCTCTATTTTCTCTATGTGGAAGAACCTCTTGATAGATTCGACTAGGACGGAGAAACAAAGGGCCACAAGGAACACAGCGTTTACCAGGGCCCCCAACACTTCTGCCCGGGCCCAACCAAATGTGTTTTTTGACCATTTCTTCGGAGACATTTTCACAGACAAAAATGCAACAATCAGAGCTGCGACATCACTTAACATGTGGAAACTGTCAGCTACAAGAGCCATTGAATTACTCAAATATCCAACGCATATTTCCACCAAAAAGAAACCAAAAGTTATTGAAAACATCACTATCAGACGCCATTTGTTACTGCTTGTACTCGACATTTTCCTCAATCTTCTTAGCGATTATTTGACATAGAATTTTGATGATTTTAGACTGTTATTATTGGGATTTGAAAAATTATGTTCTTATACTCTTAGCTATATATCTGTTGTACAAAAAAGATTGAACATTATTATTATCGAGTAATGAAGTCTCGTCTGGATATTATTTTCAAGACAAATTTGTGTAAAGAATATTTGTCATTGAACGCGGCTTTCTTCTTGTGATGCTGATTAAATGGTTAAATGGTACTTACTTTTTGAAATGTATTTTACTTTCAAGAATTAAACTTCAAAAACTCGCTTTAGCAATATTTAATATTCATGTACTACAATTCATGTGCTATTGAGTTTGTGGAGTGTGCAACTGGCAAAATTGGAAAGAAGTAGTGTGTGAATGAATTCTCAGATCGTGAATATGCAAAGAAGGAAACGGAAGTGTCTGCCCAGACTTCCGATTTCAACTAATCGGATTTTCAACATTATGATGAAATAACCATAGAAATTAATATGTTAATACTTCTACATAGCAGTAGTTGGGCAGTAGTAGTGCTTTTGCCAGTTTTCTAATAAAGTAACCAAGTCGCATCGCAAATCACATTATTACTGTCACATACCAAGTCAAATACAACTCACGATTCTTTCCAAATTAGATTTCAGAGTAAAGTAAATCTAATCTCAGTACGTCAACTTACTGACGGACTTCATTTGCTACTAGATACTAGACACAATAAGCTTGCAATTAGCAACAAGTTCACTTCACAGTAATAGAGAAGTGAACTTGCAATACATCGTTCGTACATAAGTTTTATTCGTCCTGTACGTTTTCAATTTGTGCGGGACGCTCGGAAGTATATGTAAGGGCACCCGACATTGCCTTTTTCGTAGTAGGGTCAGAGTCAGAGTTGTTGACCACACGCCCGAACGTTAATAGGTATAGTGAATATATAATAATAATAACTTTATTACTGTTGTCAACATCATAATGACAATTGCCGGCACGACACAGTACTAGGATTTAACACGGATAAAATAGACCTGTGTAGTGTATGTTAGTTACATTTCAATCATTTGCACCAGCTATCGGCTGCTTACGTGTGCGCCTTCGGGCGTAAATATTTTGTGCAGGACGACATTAAAGTGTAGCTACATTAAAGTGCGTATTTCAAGGTTCGAAAGTTAGAGGGCCATATCATCATAAAAGACACATTTTAAAATGATTTGGAGGCATTTCATCATAAGTGACAGGCCATATTATATAAGCGACAATTTCCATTTTGGTGTATCATACCTATTTCTCAACTAACGTTAAGTATAAAGTTAAAGTACACCTACAACCTATAACAATATTAGCAAAATAATTGGCAATTTTATGCTTTGATTGAACCCTTTTATACAAAGTTTTAAGTACATCGTTTGAGAATAATATGCAAATTGTCGTTTCTTATGATCATATGGATGGCTGGTATATCATTTATTTCACTATCGATGACCTAGGTGCTAGATGTCAAAGGTCAAAACATATATTTGCGATGAAGTACATCATGTGAGATATCGTTCAAAAGTTAATAAAGACCCCTGTCATTAAATGCATTACTTTGGGTTTAATCGGTTTTTTGGTGTGTCTAAAATTGATTTTCAAAGACGAATTTCGTCATGTAGGAACCCATAACACGAAATTAAAAAGATTGCCGGGACATTGTTTAAGATGTTTCCTTGTTAAGGGCTCTAGGGGTTAAACTTGGATGACTTTGTCAGATATTAAGCGAAACAAAAAATAACATATTACGGAGGGGCGGAAGGTAACATCTATTACTTTCCGGGTTCCGGAGGTAAGTAAAATCCGGATGTACCCTCCAACAACTACACATTTACACATTTAATATGTGTATTCAAGTTATGCAAGTAGGTTAGTAATACATATACAAATATGTTTACCTTTACATGTTAATATTAATATTTCCTCCTGGTAAGTAGAGTCTGTAACTTGGCCAATCTCTCCATGCATACAGAAGTACATGCGTTGTGTATTTAGGTACCTATTTATGTAATACATCTAAAAAATTCAGTGTTTGACGATTTCGTTTTATTGTCAGTGTACAGGCATCCCAGTGTCAATGATGTAGAGTACGAAATCATATCAACCGTCTCAAGTGGAACATAAATGTGAAATAAAAATCGTAACCTTTTTAGGGAATTTAGATATAAAAGAGTTCATTAAAGCTTTTACTGCAAATGTATCTCAATAAAAGTTGGATAGAAGTGTACCTTTTCTGAGAATTTTATATTATTGCCATGAATGTAGACCTAATTCTGCTTGAAAATCGTATTTCGTATAGGAAAAAGGAAATTGGGTGCGATAAAGTTATGTTTATTTTGTAGAGCATTTGATATCGGGATGAAATGTATGCGAGACTGGTCATCAACGTGCCTGAATGCTGAAAAACAAGAGAAGATGAAGAAATCGGTCCAAGGAGCATTTGAAACGTTTGCATTTTTATGTGGAGATCATCGTTTCAGAAAGGACTATCTGAAACACGGTGGCTGTTACCGGAAGATTTCTCAGCTCTGGGAAGGATGTGCCAATAACTTTATCGAAAACGTTAAAAAGTCCGATCTCCATTCTTCTGACTCTCGAAAATTCTGCTGGTACGTAAATCTGTTCCTTTGAGATTCTCTAGAATCTATTAAACTATAACTGTAAACAAGGATGAAAAAGTGTATCTGTACCTGAATGCTTAGAGATAAGTACAAATTGCAGTTTTAGGTACATTACAATAAGTAGAAGAGTACATGATCCAATTTATCTATGGAACAAAAATCGATTTCGAGTCTAGCAATCAATGCTATCTTCTTTCAACGTCTGTACTAGAATGAATCTTGGCTTGTCTCGGATCCGTTGTATGCACAGTGTACACAATTGGTGTCTGAAGAAACTAATATCCAAGCTACCTACGTCGTCCGAATAGTTTCAACAAATTTCCTTTCCTTACACGTTTTCCTATCTCCAACAAAAGTTAATTTGCAATTAGTTGTAATTGGATTGGAATCCCTGGTCTCATATATTAACTCCTACATGGCTACATATGTGTCCCCACTAATAAATAAGCGTGATGTAGGAGGCGTGAGACCTTGTAAACCAACAAGTCAGATCCCAAAACATGATTGCATGCTTTGTCAGCAATTTCTCCAACTTGCCCCTCGATTCGACCCGCTTTTACTTATTATGTCCTGTAAAGTGTAACATGTTCACACATTTTTATTGTACTATTGTAACTATTGATATTGCACCTATCGATCTATACATATCGATTCCCTATTGCAACCAATACACTCAATTTGTCATTATTTTTACATTTTTACCATCCCTTTCACTAATATTACAATGTATAGTCACCTCAATGTAGACAAATCAGGTTAGTTATTCAATTCGTGATGTTTCTTTCTCTAGGAGTGAAAGCAGAGTTTATTTATGTCATGCCTTAATGATAAGGTAACAATCTGAATCAGCATAAATATTCGGTCGCTGAAAATATGCCACAGGAGGAGTAAGTAAATCTCCCAGGTTTGACCCTGATCGTACCTGTCTAACAACTTTTATCTGTAGACATGTAGTTACTAATAGGTATAGTCAGAATAAAGTGGCGCATGAAGCTAAGAGTTAAAAAAATGATTTGAGAAAGGTGAAAGTCAGTTTTCACTCGACCGATACAAAATATTGAACTCAGTGGAGAGAGTTGTACAGAATTCTTCTGGATGAAATATGTATTCGAGATAGTTATTGAGAACGGGATAGGAATTGGACGTGAAGGTCGACTGTCTGTCTGTCTCTGCCGATTGCCTAGGGTCTCCTAACAAGTACAACAATAGAATCAGTTGCTCAGCTACTTACTGCTGACGGCTGCATTTCCTCTCGGCCCTTCAAAATACACACAAACACCGACGAGCACTCGAAGGAAAGTGACAGTTACATATTGGCATTCCTCCTGATCCTCCTATACACTTTTATTAGTAGATCCTATGGCTAATGTGCAACTGACTGAATCCTCTAATAATAATATAGCGGAGCCAGTCAGCAGTGTGATATTATGGTTATGTTCTCTGTTTGCCGGTTTCGGAGAGAGAGTAGGAGAAAGCTTTCACAAATCACAAACAGACCGGGGAACAGAATACTACCTTTTACAACCTCGGTCTACAAGCATATCCTACTTCCTATACTTTGATGTTCATTCTTAGCAATCTTCTGATATACTTGTAGCTCCATAGCATATTCTCTTACATATTGCATAATAATATATTCTGACTCCCTTTATATAACTCTATAAAGCAGAGAATCCTATCAGAGAATCCAATCCAGCAGATTCGGATCGTCTTGTGATTCAATTGCCCTTAATTCCGGTGATTCCATCAAACTCTCTTCCGCTAGTGGAGAGAAAGTCCTGCTTTATTTACTTTCCCTTTTCTCTACAGAAATAGAATTACAAATATAGATATAAACTTGCTAACTTATATTGTACACTTTCTGCTCCTCCTCTAAGACAAAAGGATAGTAAAAGGTTACCCAAAGATACCACTACGATTACTTAGGTATTTCATATATCAAAT
>JABASH010004691.1:0-13503 GCA_019776445.1 Tomocerus maximus | reverse complement strand
ATATTTCTAAAGTTTCTTTTGAATGATATTTGGTCATTTATTGTAGAAACAAGCAACTTAACATTTATTTACCTGAGAGGGTAAAAGTAATAATGCAATATTTACACTCTATTATTAACATAGAACCTAGAACATACACAATAAAAAAGGCTAAATTTTACAATCAACTTCAGTTTTCAAACTAAAAATGCTACGTGTATTACAAATATCTATCTATACGAGTACAAACATTATATTAATGCAGAGTGCATTATACTCATCTACACTGAATTATATGCTACACACCTTACAACACGTTAAAGAGTATCACTGTCACGGGATTTCTCAAGTGTGAAAGTAAAAGTGACAGCCATATAGGTACATAATGAAGATGAGTGAAAGATTACATTAAAGAGTAAGAAAATACTTGAACCGTCGGAATTAGTTGACACTTTCAGAGTATATTATATTTACGAAAAATGTTTACTATATTGTTATAAGTGTTTTTGCGTCTTGACTGTTGAGTTGGTACATTAAAATTGAATATGATATTTTCATATGCGTTCCAGAATTTCTATTTCCACGGATTTAACAGCAACCTTTAGAATCTCTCCTCTGCTTCCGTTTCTTTGCGCTTCATGACTACGATCTGCTTTAATAAAATTGTTCAATTACTATTTGATATTTACATAATCTACCCTAGTAAGTATTTAGATGAAAGATTTTTTTTAGTTCATATTGATATCACAAAGTCACTGGATATAATGTTTACCGACATACTCGTGGGATTACAAGAGTCAGGCCTTTGAGATGGAGATTTTTGAATGCAAAGGCGTCTGCATATTCTCCTTCGAAAGACCGTCAAAACTTCTGAGTTGCAAAAACAGAAGAGCAAAGACACACAGAGACCCTATGAATAAATAACGCAATAACATATATTAAAATCAATTGTTCACTATTGCGTAAATAGTAGGCATTGTTATTAAGCCATTTTCAAAGAGAAAACTGTGAAATTCAACGTGTTCGTAGTACAAATACTTTTGTTTGCCTTTCTACCGAAATCGTTTAGCATAGCATAATCCCCTAACATTATAATTCCTACATAATTCCGCTATACATATGTAAAATCAAAAATCAGGCTAAATCCCCGGGGTGTAGGAGCAGTTTTTATTTCATTTTATTAAAAATTGGTCCAATACACATTCAGCAATTATTTCTCTTTTATCTACGCACAATTATATTGAGGCAGCTCTTGAATATACTTTGATTTGAGTACTTTGTTACTGATAAGTATTGTTAGCTGTACTCGAAGTTTAGTCTATTACTATAATAGTCAAGTTAGGTATTGCCAGATTAATTACTTGCAAAGATGACGTGGCTGCAGCAACAATTTCATAAATAGCTTCCTCTTTGGTCCCCGGGCTTGGTCGAAATGGAGTGACGAAATAGTGAAGTCCCAGCAGAGGAATCAGTATCAATGTAGCCCGTACAGCCTACACAAATTAAATAAAAGTTACCAAGTGAGAATGCCTACTTTTAAAATAGTAATTTAAATTAATCTATTGCATTCCAATACAGAACGTGCTAATAGACTGGTACCATCCAGGCGATACCACTTAGGTCACATAATTACGATTATTGTATGCATTTATCTAGTTGCGAAATCATTAATTTCAGCAATAATTATTATGAATTTTATTGGGTTGTGTAATCTTCAGTTAGCAATTATGGATTATGAATTTGTTTGATCGAAAATGTGACCACATTCACTGAAAATTCATTAGAACATTTTATGACAAATATCAAGTGTCCAGATCCACGTATGAATGGCATGTTTACTAACTTCATCTGGAAATGAAGGGAATCCTTTCATCTGGATTGAAAAGATCGGGTGTGTGAGTGTGTTGACTATTAAGTATTACCGTAGGGTAATTTGATTCGGTTTGACATTTCAATTTATAGTCTATTGAATTCTGTTTCTGTCATAAAGTACTATTACGCTCTCCTTGGGCAAATTATGACTACAAATAGGAAATATTGTCAATAATAACTAGGTATAGTTGAAATTTATGTAAGCTCCGAACAACGCACATCATCGGTCTAATTCTATGTGTGATACGGTCCCAATGCTTTCAAAGCACACACAAATACGATTTACGTCAGACTCTATATTTGATCCTTAATACGCAGTAGGAAACACTTTTCTCCATTAATTCCAGTCTGTGATAATCATGGACGGAATTGCTCTAATATAATGTCTGTTTACTTACTTGAACCCTTGAGTTAACAAGATCTGCATGTACCCTGGATTATTGCTTGATCGTACGAATCGAAAATTACAAGGTCGACATACCCGTACTAGTTACTTGCTAAAGCTCAGCAGGAAGATACGCATGATATTTAATTCAATCAATTGATGCAAAATTACCATAACTAAAAATAAAACTACACAACAATGTGCAATGTGCATGATAGAAATCTTGTATATTTCAAGGGAAGTAAATACCCATACGACATCCCGGGTTGTCATTTGTGACTGCAAAAATCACAGTTCGAAAGTATTGAATTCTATAGCTACATACATCGAATAAAGAAAGATTTACGACTTGGTGTTCCGTTCAAAGACGACAATGGGCGTGTGAGCCTTGAGCAATAATCCTTCGATCCATTGCTAAGGATAAGGGAAATAACGCTTGGCATGAGCATGACATATGTTTATGTTGCAAAGTAAAAAAAGGAAACCTTTCGTAAAGAGTGATGATTGTCTGGAGCGTTGATAGAGGAGTTGCGCCGCAAAGCATTGCTGAAATTCCGTTGATCCTTCAGTTTGGTCACCAAAACCCGAAGAATATTTATGAGAAATGCCAAGCTAAGGGCCAAACAAAGACAAACTGGGATCTTCTGAATCAAGCTCCATTTACTCTCCGACACCCAGCATCTGCAGCCACACACAGAGACATTACATTTATAGTATCGTATCCAAATTGTAGTAAACCGTGACAATTTAATATAAAAGTTATAGAAAAGCTGTTTGCTTCTAGAGTTATAGGTTATAGTACTTGTTATTATTTGTATTACATTTTATGCTCCATATTTTTTATACTGTCGTACTCAATTTCATTGATATACAGTACGATCCAAAGGCAGTTGACGAAAGCACTTTCTCGAGATCTATGAATGATTTCCCTAGATATCTAAGGTAAGATAATTTCTCCATATGAAAATTTCCCCAACTTCCACTACAAAATTTCGTTAATGTTTATTATTGGTGAAAGTACCAGTGAAAGTTGTATATGGAGCTTTTACAAGAAAAATGAAAGTACGTTGTCAACTGCATTTCAGATTGTACTGTAGTATGTGACTGCTTTCGTCGCTAAAAGGGTTTGGAAGAAGGCAACGAAAGATTTATTTTGTTCGGAGAAAATTACCATCCAGTGAAAGTTCATGAATTATAAAGTCAGTAAACACAATAAGTAAATTTCTTACTTTTGTGGCCTTTTGTACGTAATGTAATTACAGCGTGGGTGTGGAGAAATATGCAAGTAAAGAAAAGAATAGTTATTTTTTAACACAAAATGAAAATTGATATAGTAAGCCAATAAAAGTGAAGAATTTTTTGAAAATTGAACTGTAGGAAGATAGTGAAAGAAGGCTTTCTTTTAAAAAATGTTTTCTCCTCAGTAAAACTTCGACGTAATGGTATTATCCATATTGCATTAGTTGGCTGCATGGGTCGTACATATTAGGTATATCCAAAGATGATGAAAATGGAGGTGAGAGAACTATATTATTAACAAAAGATCTCTTCAAACCAATTTCACACCGAGTCTTGTCAACTTAAACATATTGTAGTAAATCGGAGCATAAAACCAACGAAGCAAAAATGTGAAAGCGTCTATAGGCATTGTACTTGCACCCATCCCTCCAAAATAATTTCACACTAGAAAAGACTTACGCCTGATTATCGGATCCGTCATTTGTCCTGAAATAGATATAAGCGAACATGGGCAGAGCCGGTCCCAGCCATCCAAATACGTAGAATCCTCTCAAAAGCTGTGTCTCCGATCGAAGGAAAGCAAAGACAAGCAGGGTGTGCAGATAAAATCCTTCGCAAAACATCCAGAAGTAGTTGGCCATAAGAAAGTACATGACCAGAACATGGAGTCCTTGACACCACAGCTACAAATAACATAAATGAATTTCATTTCCTAATACTCATACTACACTCCACACATATGGCATAGAACAGTAGTTGAAGTAGGTACTTTAAACGCTTAATTAAATCTGCGTTCACAGTGTGCGGAAAATATAACACATAAAGTTAACTTTCTCCTTTCATAACTTAAAATCGCATGAAACTTTCACTTTGCGTTCACTTTGGCTAAAATGTCCCTGTAAATGTAAAAAGTTCAAAAACGGAATGTTTCCATATCCCTATAATCCCTAATGAATCGTGCATTATATATTTTACGCACACTGTATCTTCATTGTGGAACCAGCCAGTAGTGGCAGATGTCTTGTAGTAATGATCATTATAAGATGCATTTCACTTTAGGAAATTGAAGTAGCATTTTAGAGAAAATTATATTACTTACGCTGTTCTGCAGAAGAACTTGTGGGTCATTAACAACCAGTCTATGCCATATCATCCACAAAGTATTGCTGATGATAAAGGAAACAAAAAGATGCTTGTGGATCCTTACTCGGGTACATTCTAGGCATCTAGGAAAATTTTCCGTTCAACTTCATTACTAACAAAGATTATGTAACATTACACAACAGTAGTACAAATACCGCGTAATTTCCTCTAAAATATTTAACACATATAATTTCACTTCAATTGTCAATCCTTATTATAGACATCAGGATTTTACTATGCAATATAGAAGAGTGGTTTTAGAGCATATGATTATGATACGGACGAAATGTACATTATTGTGTACAAAGAAAGTTAGTAAACACAGAGGTCGAAGTCAGCGAAAGTTAATGAAAAGGAGTTACTTATACAATGTATGATCAGCTTTGTTTGTCATCCTGGCCCTCCCACGCCCAATTAAAATGATGAAATTGGCACACGACGGATTTTTATTTTGTGCTTTAACCTCGCGTGATCCAGGAATTCAATTCTCCATTCTCACAAGGCAGTTTACCGGTTTGCCACATAATCACTGAGTATCAGTACGATGTAAGTCATTTACTTTAATGAACCAATTAGAACGATTCCTTCTGTAAATAATACTAATAATAACTAACTAAACCTTACATCATTTACTGGGGTATTTAGGAAAATGTGAAAGTAGGGCATGCAACAAAAAGACTGTTTAGTATAGTACCAATTCTTGTGACATCTTTTGGTAGTTAAATAGTAGGGAGGGAGTGGGTCTGATAACAGTAACCTTACGATATTGCGTAGTAGCTATTGATTGCAGTAATAATTATTAGAATGATTTAAGAGTCAATTAGGTGGAAAAGTGCTCAGTGCAAAAGACATTTGTAAGAGACTATTACTCCTTGTGCTCTACATCCCATTGTCACGTTATGCGTGTGAACAAGAAATTAGCAAAGCAGCTGAAAATTGACTACCTACCGGGTTTGACCAAAGTTTTACCACAGAAAGAGAGACTTATTTATTTAACTAATTTTATTTGGAGATCCTGTCAGACCCTTCACAATCACATTTCCCTTTATATTGAATTTCAATAGCGAACTCTGAATCGCTAGCTTTGAGGACAGAAAATCCAGATACTACTCCTTGATGTAGTAGAAGTTGAATGGGAGCGTGTACTGTGCTAATATAATTAAAACAGAAAACTAGCCAAATTCCACGAGTTGGCAAGTTGGCATTTTGGGTAAGAGAAGAGACTAAGGGAAAGTGAGGATGTCAAGGCTGATAGCTGACAGATTACACTCTGGATGGCCTTTGTTAATGGATTATTGAATTACGTTATGCCACTTACTTGAAAGCGCAGAAAATTATCAGAGAGATAAGGAGGGCGCAAACAGACAGGAAGTAACCGAGCTCGTAAAAAGTGATGATGAACCGTCGCCACTGCAATTGAAATCATAACCGTATTATCATAATAGTCCTATTCACTTTCGTTGTCAATCACTGAATGAAATGAGACTCATACAATGAAAATCTGTCTAGCTATTATTGAAATATTTTATCCTATGAAATAATATGAAATGCATGAATAGATTAATGCACCAAATGTAAATGAATCCCAGGGAGAGTAACATATTTACCTGAAGATCCTGCAGATCGATACAAGTCGTGTAGTTCGACCATATCTGATTAGAGTCCGGATGCTTGAACCAACTGCCGTCACTTAGACATTCTTTGTATGCGAATTCTGTAAATACCAAACAACCTGATGAAAATGAAATGATTCTTAGGAATGAAATAGATTATTATGTGACTTTATGACAATGCAATCGATGAAAACAAAGGAATACTAGAATATCTTATTCTTTCAGACAAGTAAAAATAAGATGATTCAGACATAAATGTAAAATTTTAAATGTAAATTGCCAATAACAAAAGTATAATAGCATTTATATACACATATGTTGCAGGTAATTTACACATTTCGCCCATATGTATATGGCTTCGGCAGTATGGATATTGCAAAATACGTGCAAATGGACTGCCTAAGGACGCCGCGCCGTATAGACGCGTCAAAAAAAGGACGTGTATACTATACTGCCTAGCCTGTATCCATACGGCAAAGGCTCTACGGCGTAATATGGAATGTGTAAATTACCTGCAACACATATAATGGCACTGTAAATTATATTGTATTTTGTTGTTATTGCCTGTTCAGAGTTCAGAGACAGACTAAACAACATTACGACGACATTATAATGATATTGTAGACACGGGGGTGCCACTAATAATCTTAGCTGGAAGTCTTATAACCGTAAAACATAGTCCTTAGAGCTTAGAGCATTGCGCTGAGATTACTTATTTGCAATCGCTAAGCATTTTCCATTATTGGTGTATTACTGGTACGATGTTGACGTGCATTAACAACAGGTCCAAGTTAGTATTACACACGGTACACACACATCCACCATTGCACCAAATATTCTCATGGATTCTATTCTATTTATGCTGTAATGTTATTGTGTCCATTTTCAATTAATTGACAAGTTATCCCCGCAGGAAATTGTAATTTTAACGAGACAATACTATCCCCAATTTTGTCCCTATAAGTATTTGCTTTGCATTTGCATTGTTAACACCGACATACTATGCATCTACTACTTTAATGGTGCATTCAAGGTGATTCGAAATGTGTCAAAGAATTGGATTGGGTGTATTAGTTGTAATATTGTATCGATTGAGAGGGGGAAAGCAATACAAACTACTAAAAAGTCATCTATAGACGCAGCAATTGCATGCTGACGTAGTTCAGTGATGAAAATCAGGAGAGATAAGACAATATTGTTTGAAAAATGTACATTGCTCCCACAACCTAAAAATGTTTCTCCGGAACTGAATAAATCGACATTTAAATAGAAAACGTGTCTTTGTTCTGTTAATTAAAATAACTAGGTGTAAAGATGTGCGCCAGTGTGGCAGGAAATCTTGTTTAAGTTTTCATAGTCACAGTAATGTCTATGAATTCTATGTACATTATCATTCAACAGAAAGTTTTGCGCATTTCTTTTGTTGTTCTGAAAATTTTGATGCTCTTTGTAGTTGATTTGACGGTAGAGAGATCATTCAGCTACAGGGAGGTATAAAGAATAAGCTACAGTATATAAAGTTAATGTTACATGGAGAGAGTCCAAAACTTTTATTATGTTGGTTCTATACGCAGAATTATCTAATTCTAGAGGATCAAAGTGTCTCGAGCATATTTTATGTCAAGCATGTCAAAGGGTGTCTAGAATAATTATTCTACTCAACCCCAACTTTGTAATATAGGCATAATTTTGTATGGAAATCTACGAGTGAAAACGGTCATTAGATATAGAGAATAATTTTTTCGATGGTACAAAACTATGTTCAAAGACAACTTTTACCGTTAAAGTTGTAGTTTTAATTAGCAATATTGTCCATTGTCTGTCGTTTCAATTTCCTCGAGCACATTTAATACTTTTGAATAATTTCCAGAAGTTTATTTAAACAACCCTTGAAAGGGCTTGGTGTAAATGCTTTGATCATTTTGCACTCATTATTCATTCTTCAGATTTTATGGAGGTAGTATTAGGTTAATGATAATATAGATATCCGTACTTGCCAGCCTATAATATCAGCTTATTCAACATAAAATAGGTATTAGTACAAATGAATAGTTTTGAAACAAAAAAGTAATACTTAATTACCGAAAATTTTGGAAACTATATTGATGTTATTCATATTTACAGCAGTAAATGCAGGGACAGAAAGTGGAATGGTTGATTGCGTTTTGCGTTTGAAAACAGAATTAGGTATTGAAAAATTAACATTTAAGTAGGTACCTACTGAACAATTTCGTTGGATCTTTTTTGAATAGTTTTCAGAAATTATTTAAAACACAAAATCCTTTTGATTTGGGATACATTTTGGCAACATGACGTTTTCCTAGTTTTGAGATATTGGTTGAACCATAGAGATGAATAGTTTTCAAGTTAGGTACATCAGTGAATGCCAAATAGGCAGTTATATCAGTTACATCGCTTCCAAGTCCTTTTAACATTAATTCCTGAAGATCTGTTGAAAATCACACTGCATTAGTGCAATTTTAAATACTTATTTTGTACTATTGGTTTGACATAAAAAAATTTACTTCGTAAATTAGAGATAGAAGAACCAGAAAAATCCTTGATAGGATCCAGAGATTCAATATCCTTAGTAAATGTTTTACTGTTAATTATTCTTCTCCGTGTTTCAGGTTTCAGACCAGTGAGGCCACAGTCAGTGAGATTTGTCATTCTAACCCTGAGTCTTAAACTTTTCAATTGAGGGAGTCCATCTATTATCATTTGCATATCTGTGTCGCCTAGAGAAGCTGTGCTCATTTTCTCCCATTGCCGGGCAATATTGATTGAACCCTTGTATATGAATCTAGGTCCATCGAGGATCCATAAAGTAGTTAAATTGGGAAAGGAAAGAATGACGAGAGAAATATTAAAGCGACAAAAACGGGTTCCTAAAGGAAAATATGAAATGTTAATTAGGAGTTCCTTGGTGTGCAGATATTCAACTGAGAAGTTTTCTAAGGTGATCAATTGCGAAAGCTCGTAGGTGGCTGAATCCGAAATAATTATCCTTATGGCATTAACACAATTGATCATTACAGAGCTCCCTTCTAGGATATTTAAAATTTGATGATGACTGTCCAGACTCGAGTGATCACTAAATACAATTGAAAAGTCACATTCGCAACTAAGACTGTTAGCAGGACGAAGTTGTTCCAATCTATGAGCGGATTGAGGATGTAATAGAATTTTTGCCACGGATAATTTTTTTAAATTCGTGAAACGGTTGATAAATGGGATGAAGATTTGATCAACATCATCGTGAAGTAAATCAATCCATTCGAAATGAAGATTTAATGTTGTTAGTTGAAGTTCCCCTGCAAAAACAATTCCTAGGCACATCAAGAAATCTTCAAAGTAAAAGTTATTCCGGGCACAATACCACGACAGGGATAAATCTTGCAGTGTTCGTGATTGCTTCAGTATAAAAAATCCTAGGATTGTTACAAATTCTGTACGATCATTTGTTGATATCCATCCAAAACAATTATTATGCAGTTTTAACTCGAAACTTTCCAAATCTTTCACCGTCCTTAGCAGCAGTCTCAGAAGCATATTTAAATTTGCACTAGTTTCTTTCTTAGAAATCGTTAATGAAGTAATAGGAAAAGGTTTCATGCCAAATTTTTCTTCGATGTACTCCGTGGTGTTCTGCCTTTCGCCACAAATCAAGGATGATAGATTCCCGATATAATTATTATTCATCGTATCCTTATAAACTTTCAAATTATCGAACAATCTTATAAATGTAGCCATTCTTCCCCATTTCATTGAACTGTGCGAAATTTCAAGCGATGTTATATTTTGAAGTGAACGAGATTGCAATTCTTTGGGTAGCTTCTTTAGAAATATGAACATTCCATGACTCGTCACTGATTTGACACGCATTTCATTCCAGCAAGTGAAGCATAATTCGGATGTACACAGAAACTTTACTAGTCGCTTACTTGTTCTGGTTGAACTGAAGCATGCCAAATTCGTTTTCTGTTGACTGCAGTCATATGTGACACAAGTTTTGGAGGTAAGAAGAGGTACAGCTAGGATAGACCAAGTTTTACAAACTTCTCTGCAGTTCTTCAAGTCTTTTCCCGTAAGTTGCTCAAATATAATTTCCATGATGGAATCCTATCAAAAATTCCGTTCGGACCTTACTTTTCAATTTTAAATCTTTCATGTGGGTACTGTGCTACATTTAAGATAACGTACGCTACCGGAATGCCATCGTTCCAATCGGATAGTAATTTCTCATTATTATTAACCCCATCAATGCGACAGTCACGGAATCCGGTTGACCAAAATCTGCAGTTTTACATCAATCAATTGTACTATTTATATAAACTCAGAAATTAACTGATACATATACCATTGAAAACTAGTACATTTCAAATCAAAATCAACCATAAATCATGATGATTTGTGAAGAAACTTATATACATGACTTTATCTGTGTCTACGTACACAAAGAGAATTATTTGACAAAATACCTTGGCATTATTGTAAAGATGATCATTGAGAATATTTGAAGGACTTTACATCATCGATAGTTTCATTGGCGCAATTTGAACTTTGATAAAAGAATTTGTCATTGCCTACTGTACTTCGAGCATCTAAGGATACTTTTGGTAGGCATTTTATTTTTATCTCCAATTGAATTGCATAGCTAGACTGAGCTAGACCAAGTGGGCACTTTGGAAAAAAATATCACATAGTGATGTTGAATAAAGTATTAGATTGACGGATTGACCTATGACTACCTTTATTACCATGACGGTTTCCCTACAGATAGATTCACTAGTTTCACTACAGACAGGAGTCAAAGGCAGATAAAAATATTTCGTTACATTTCGTTACAATGAAGGTAATTTAATTCATGTAGAAATAACGAAATTGTCTAGGACCCATCCCGTGCATCCTAGCAGCATGAAGCAGCTGCTTCATGCTGCGAATTTAGCTTCATGCGAGCGAAATGCTTGAAATACAAAGCAAAGAATACCTTACAATGATCTTATCGAGATGTTAATTTTATTTCTTGAAAATGATGAAATGAACTGCTAAAATGAAATATTTAACTTTGTCTGGATTTAGGTGACACGAGTAGAAAACGTAAGAGTTTATGGGGGCAAAGTAAGAAGTCGGGACGTCGGGAGTCGGCTAGAACCACGTCCGTAGTAATACTGGAAGAATCTGTAGAGCTACTTATATTTCGGTTCACGTTAGATTTATTATGCACCCATTTGAGGAAAATTCGGAACTAAGATATTCTTGACCTACTTCTGTGATCTACACAAATAAAGACTAATATTATTATCGTGGTTGATTTTAAGAGTTTTAGCTTCTGTAAACAGGTTTTAGTTATAATGCACAAACCTTATGCATCCCAACCAGTGATAAGTATTGCAGGGTTTTTTGAAGACCATTGAAAGCATTGAACGCAGTTTTGTCAGTAATGCGATTTCCAAGGCCTTCTAAAGATAGATATCTTAAAGCTAGAATTTGAAGATTGATATTAGTTAGGAAATGCATTATCTAAAACAATAAAAATTATCAGTGAATCAAATAATATCAAAGGTATACATTTCAAGTTTGAAAAAGAGTAGCCAAAACGTCGAGACTTGATATCATTAGATCCTAATTGAGATTGTGTGCCAACGCTGCTATTTATCCCAGTCATACCAGCATCAGTAACAAATACCATTCTGACGCTGAAATCCAATTTTTGTAACTGCCATAAGCATGCCAAAATAAGTTGCATATCTTGATCGGTGAGAATGGCCCCGGATCTGACTAGTTCTGTTGAATCTGTATAATCTGTAACTCCGTCTTTGATAACAAATTGTGTCAAATTTGGAAATGTCTGTACAACAATGTTAATATTATAAGTGTAGAAACATGTGCTTCTGCTCAATTTGGTCAAAAAGCAAAGGTTCTTCAAACGTGGGAAAGTAGTTTGCAGGGCAATACCATATGGAAACAATTCCCTAGCTTCAATAATGATATCTGTTACAATTACAATTTCCAAAGTGGTTAAATGGTCAAAATATAATGGCTGCAACATTTTATTCTGTATCTGAGAAGCTGCCATCAATCCTCCGTAGTCATCAACACTAATTCCAAAGTCAAAAACACATCCCCTGGGAATTGCCTTTTTCAGTGAGTGTAATAAAAACTCTTGGCTTTCTCTCATCGTTAACATTTGGATGGAAAACTTTTCCAGGAATTTTAAAGTTCGAATAAAAGGTATAAACTGATCTTGAAATGTTTTCCATAACTGAATGGGTCGTATCATGATTCCAAGTTCGGTTAGTTTACTGAAAGCTGTTCCGGGAGTTCCTTTCCAGTGGGAAAAGTATAAAAGGAATCTCTTTGAAAAACCATTATGGAAAGGATACGAAGATTTAATAGTTAGTCTTTTGACTTCTTTCATCCTCAGGATGTAAAGAATATTCGACCAGTATTCTGTCTGTCTGTGAGGAGATTCTATAGCAGCTGTTTGCTTCCCGATATCCAATTCAACTATATCAATAGCCCCAGTTCTTGAATTCAAAATATTAAATATTTCTTCTGTAACAGAGTTATTACTGTCGTTTTCAATTATCCGAATGCTTCTCAATTTCCAGAAAGAGCTTTCTCTCGGAGAGAAATCTGAACTGGTAATTTTAGGCAGTTGAATCTCACTTTTGCGAAAGAAACTCTTGATTTTGTCAAGAAATGGTTCGTTGAAAAAATGCAAACATTTAACATTTTCCAGATTTTCAATATTTTCAAAATGCCTAAGAAATCCCATTAGCGTCCGCCATTCTAGTTGACACTCAATTAGCTCCAGAGATGAAATGTGCTTCACAGCATGGCCAAACTCGTAATTTTCGATGAGAAAATTTAATTGGTCTGTAGAAACTCTTCGGATTCTCATTGATGACCATAGACTAAACTTTGAAGAACATGTTGCCATGAATTGATTGCATTTTTTGCAAGTTCCATCAAGGAAAAATTTCCATTTGTACTTTTCTCCATCAAGGATGAAACATGTCTTTTCACTAAATGTTGGCCGAATGACTTGGTTCCAATAATGGCATACCATCCGACACACCTTGAGATCTTCCAAGTTTAAGAAACTGAATATATGCTTACACAGCTTGCTCTTCAGTGAACCATTAAAATAATATTTGGTTAGAGACTGATTGTAGTAGGAAATGCACTTAGATCGTGTTTAATATTTATTAACTCTTAATTTACTGGGAGTAGTTTGAATTCATCTTTCAAATTGTTCCTAACTGC
>JABASH010004690.1:0-13504 GCA_019776445.1 Tomocerus maximus | reverse complement strand
TGTAAGTGAATTAATATCTAATAAAAGTCTTAGAAAGTAGCTTTACCTATTGTAAACGTAGTAAATTGTTAGTGTACATTCTTATACACAAAATGCTAATTATTATTCTTGCTAATTAAAAAGTGTAAAGCAAACTTTACCTACATACTTCCCTATCTTCCTGAATACATATTTACTTAAAGATATAATATTATACAACAGAGCAGAGATGCATTGCTAAATTATTTCGGATAGGATACGAACATACAAATTATAATTACCGAAGCGAGGAATTTTCTATTTCAATAATTACTTACGATATAGTTAATAATGTATTTACTGAATGTACAGATTTAATTAGTTATATCAACGCGCATACTGTAATGACTGTGCATAATGCACATTTATATTGAACAAGTTTTCTCATCAGTAGAATGTAATGGTTAATTATATGCGTTGAAATATCTTTTGAGTCTGACTGTGCACACATTGCGCACTGAAATGGTGCAGCATAGAGTATTTAGCTATTACTCACTCACTAACTCACATTAATGCATCACAGTGAGAACAAATGAACAAGAACAGAAGATCGAAAGACCAAAAGTTTTCTATGCAATTTGTACTTGTCTCACTAATACATGTAATTGAAATGAAATCATCATCATCAACTCCAGCATCGCCAGTGCGGCGGCATCACTTTTTCTCGATATTTTTTACCGGTGACCTCCTGTACTTTTAGTCTTCAGTGCTATACGGCACAGTATTACATTATTATTCTATCCTGGATGCTTTAGTCTCATCCTCGCTCATTTGGTCTCGTCTGGTTTTGTTTGGTTTCGTCTACGAGCGTGTTCTTTATACTTATGATGATGAATATATAAACGATTACACCGATATATAATATAGAGAAACTATAGCACATCATCTTTATTATTGTACGTAGTTTTCCTCGTGTATGAAGTTTACCTGCTGATATCACAAAAGGGGGTACACGCCCTTTTTTACTACACTCATTATATTTTACTCTGTCTGCTATGGTCTTCTGGTAGTTTTGTTTTCAGACCAGGATTATTATTAAACGTAGCATAACATGACATAAAGTAAAATAACACAAGAAAGAGTTTATTATCGAAAAAACCGTCTATACTTATTTAATGCATATAAAACATGTAACGACATGTATTGAAGATTCAACCTTATGATACTACAGTCTAGTAGAGTCTACTCCAAAGTTTATTTACAATATGTTATTTTATGTAGCTCACAATATAAATACACACTGAGCGTCAATGGAAGTAAATGAAGGGACGTTTTTCTACACGACTAATTTTCCTTTCTGTTCTCTTCTGTCGCTACCTATTGATTCTTACAACGCTAAAAGTTAGTCTCACAGTATTTCAGGAAAGATGTTACATATAGGTACAATATACATTCAGTAGTGCATATTATATTGTAGATAGTTATTACTCAGGGAATGATATTACGTAGCAAATTGTTTACCCCGATTCATTTCACTGCAGTCACTACTGTAGGGGATATGATGTTGTAGGAAGAAAATCATATTTAAAGTAATGTTTTATAAGATATTTATTGTTATTATAATAATTGCTATTATTACTTCCCAGAATTTTGTATCTACTACACAACCGAGTAGCTATCATTTTATCAGCAGATATTGCTGGAGGGGAAACCAAGGCCATTGTGTCAAAGTCAACAGAAAAATCTCATATTGGACTGACAAGTTTTAGGTAATTGAAACCCAAAAACAATTCTGTGGTTTGAATGGCTCATCAAAAGTCAATTTATCCTATGATTACCATTGTTGCACAATATTTACATGCTCGCTATTTTTAACGCAATTAAATTACACCCCATAGTACAGATCTGCAATTTAAAAAATCACCAAGTTCATTGTCAGTAGTTGTATAGTAATCAATCAGTAGATTTTCATTTTCAATTTTTATTGTAGGTTGTCCCTCAGAGTTGGCTCCAGATGGGGGATAGAATTATAAATGTGTATAAATGGGGAGAGATAAGAAAGTAAAGCTCGATTTTTATTTATATAGTAGATGTTTGCCTTTGACTTGACTAGAGTTTCTGGAAGAGATGTTTTTGCTTGTTTTTGGATATAGAGATAGCTAAAGATAAGCTATAGGGAGTAATCTGTTAATTCCACTGCATATTGCAGTGCAGATGAACAGTCAGTTGAACGCACACAATATGTACATACAAACTACAAACAGAGTCTAAAATAGAAGCATGCATCTGTCCGTTGTGTAAATAAATCTGATGGCAATCGCAGGTGATGAAAAGGCGACAAGGTTCGTGTAGGTCTTAGAGATACATCTGCATACACATTACTTAAATAAGTTTTTCGTATTTCTTTTACGCATGCTACGCAGCTGTACTACCCAACGTACCTAGATAGATCTACATACATGGACTATTATTTATTACTGTTGTGCAATGATTTAAAGGAATAGGTTGTTAATTTTTATTAGTAGTAGGAACAAGAGCAATATAACATATCCGTGTATTTATTTGTATTTTACCAATAGATAGAACTATAAGGATAGAAATGATTTTTCATTTTTATATAATTATTTCTAGTCTTCGGCTCCTGTAGTTTCGTAGTTTGTTTTGAATAGGTAGGATTGAGTAGAAATGTAGTATTTATTTGTTGCAAAGGCAAACATGAATTTATGGTTCATTTCTACAGTACATTTTATTACACAATCATGCCAACCAGTAGTAAAGAACACATATTATTATATTATCATACCTATTATTATGAGCATTCATATAGAGCAGTCGTATGAGTCTACTTTGTTCTCCTGTACTTCCAGATAGATAAGGTGCAGTAGAATCGAATGGCACATCAAAAACATTTTAGGTGAACGAAATAATACATTTTATTGTTCCAAAAAGTACGATGACTCATTTGATTACTCTGCTAACTTCTACCTAACGCACAGCAATGTAATTTCAAGTTTTCTAGTCATGTATAGCCATCATTCTCTTCTCACTCACAGTCACAGAATTGCTTCTACCGAAACATAACACAATAATTCGGATTTTCTCTCCTACTTATTTATATGTGTGCATCATAAAAATTATACAGCATAAACTTAGGATCGACAGAGAGAGAGCAGAGGCACTAGCAATGTTAATGCATACAGAAAACATTCATAAAAAGAAAGGTAGTTGGTGGAATAATGGATTCCCTGCATATAATCTGTAGTAAAACTTTAACTTAAATTACACAAAGGTATCGCCAAGTATCCATAAAGAAAAGCAAACAGAATCCATAGATTATTGTGTAGCCCTGAGTTGGAGCAGAGGAATTGTGTCTGTTTGAGTTGATTCTATTATGTTCCTTTGAAGTACCAGGATAAAATTATAATTGCTATATAAAAATGTAATGATTTTAGTGTTTCTTAATAAGTAAAAGTGCTTCTCTATAGAAGTATCTGATGTTTTTTCTATCCAACAATCTGGCATTAAAAATTAAATAAATAGAATTCTTTTTTGATTGCAGAAATCATTTAGAAATACCTACCTATGTTTATTTTTGGTCGTTAACGTACATGATTCATATTCTAGCCGTATATTAGTAGGCCTCATAAAAACGAAGGCGGAATTTTCCAATTAGTCGTAGCTGTAGCTATTACTTGGTAGTAAAAGTTGGACTAATAATACAAAAGTAGGGGACGGGTTTTGCGACTTGAGTCATATCATCAGTAATAATCTTTAGGTATGTATCAGATTAATGAACTTAGTATTTATTGATAGAAAAAAGTGTAGTCCGTATCAGAATGAGTGGAAATATCTTATGAGCCATAATTATGTAGGATATTATATTGAAAACTGTCTAGCCAATCGGATTTGTTGTTAGAAATGGTCATTGTTATGTGCATCAACATGGAAAAATAAGTAATAATAATTACTCAGTATTATATTACCTTTAAATTGCATCAGCAAGGCAATATAATAAGCTAATGGTCAGAGAAGTTGTGTAGTCTCAGATATTATGAGAATTGTGTCCTGCTATTATTTCCATTGTGCCAGGATGTTTCCATTCCAGGCAGTCTGGAGACGAACTAGGATGGAATAAAATAAAGGGTAAAGTCTTTATTCTCGTCTATTCTTTCTAGGCAGGGCTATGAGAAGTCTGTGTATGTGTTTTAGCAGTATAGAAGAGAGCAGTAATGGTAATGTAGGGCGGGTAGAAAATAATAATATATATTATTTAAGTTTAGTAGAATACTTTAGCTATATAATATAATAGGTTGAGAATATGAGGAAAGTAATGTTCCCTTTTCATGTAATGTTTTGTTATGTCATGTACATAACATAGGGTACTACATACGAGCTACATAATATCAAATAAAAGTTAAAGACAACCTCCAACCTACCTTCATTGCTTGTGGTATTATGTGTAGCATGAATATAACATCAGAAACG
Source organism: Tomocerus maximus (assembly GCA_019776445.1). Lineage (NCBI taxonomy): Eukaryota > Metazoa > Arthropoda > Collembola > Entomobryomorpha > Tomoceridae > Tomocerus > Tomocerus maximus. Next base: position 9,061 of record JABASH010004690.1, on the reverse strand, counting down.
GTCTCGTCCTCCCTGATTCTGATTGTGAGTGAATTAGAAATCTAGGGATGTAGGAGATAGAACAACCAAGTACATGAGATGGTTTGCTAACTTATAGTCAACGTTATTATTATTTCGTGTTGAAAATTGAATGAAAGATACAAAAGAGATAGGGATACACAGGTTACCACAATATGCAACAGTATCACTATTTAACAATAAATATAATATGCATTATATACATTCTATAGACTCTGCTCAAATGAAGCCCGAGCAGAACAAAACACACTAAATGATACATTATTATTATATTTATAAATGAAACATGGTCATCATCTACGCAATTTCATTCCGTGTATTTTCCGACCATCACATCACTACATAACATACAATCACAATCATCGCAAAAGCACCAACTTGCTACAGAACACAACAGATAAACTAAATAATATGTTTGCATATACCCTTCTAAAGTGTGAAATACTTGTCTATATACACTTACTTACATGGAGTAGTCCACTTACTTCAGCTCAACTAAACTATTCAAGTTTTATTAAAGTAGCAACTAACGTGGTTAGCTTTCAACAATCTCTATCTACACTATGGTTAAGACTTACAATTAGTACGACCTGACTTGGTTTTGCTGTTGTTTAGTTTTAGGAGGATTTTAGTTCAACTGCTTCCGTCACAACTCTAATTTGTAATAATAATAAAATTAAATGCGAGTTCTCAACTATAACTAATTCATACAAGTTCCTTTGACTTTAACTTCACTAGATTGCCCTTTTAATTACTTACTACCTTATCGTGCCTACTCTCTACTTCTAAACATTTCTAGGGCATATCACCGCTACAATTTATTCATTGCTACATTTCCAAATTATTCTATTGAATTTTCCAATATATTCATCTTGCCTTTCTACATAGAATTTTATTTGGCTTGGCCAGAATGGTTAGTTTTCTCAAGAATGCAAAATCTGATTCCATAATAGAGTTATAATTTTTTTAGCTTGTATTCTGTTGGCAGAAATAATATATAATGATCAAGAAAACGTTCACCTTAAATACTATAATAAGGATATCTCGTATTAGGGGTTCATCGCAGTAAAATGTATAATTAAGAGCATGTTTCTGTGAGAGAATTCCGAATGTTAGGTTATTAAAACCATGTTTTAGCTTTTTTCTACTTTTGTAAAATATGAAAATTTCCGGCTGTTTATTCCATCTAAGATAATTGCATGTATTATTATGTTTGATAGAATGTATCACTTAGATCGACAATAGCGACAAGTGTCTTAGTGTATAATTGTATTAGGGATTTCCAATAAAGTGGCATCATGTTATACCTGTAATAGTATTCATTCTGTGTATAACTGTATTATACCTTTGGCTTATGCTCCTAACGAATATGTCAGTTTGCATGTGTTAATTAGTTTTGTTTATTTGAGCTAATGGCGAATATTTGTATTTATAAATTAAAAACCTTCGTGTCATCTGTAGGGAATGCTATTATATATGGCAATGCAGATACCTAGGAGTAGCAGTTATGAATGTCATTGAAATGAAATATTAAATCTACAGGATAATTACGATAGAAGACTTGAGTAGTTAATAATTAAATAGAAAGCGCATTTTTTAGTAGGGAATGTCTGAGGAATTAAAGTATGTATATTATTTCGTGCCTTGATACATTTGCATGTAAGGTTAATATTTCTATTTAGAAACAGTGTAGTTAAATAATAGAAATGTGCAATGGAAATCTTGCCGTTTGTACAGACGACTTAATTTAGTATGTTAGTTGTAATTCGCTACGAGTATTATTTGATGAAATAGCATGAATAGGAAATGTAGTGAGACAGAAAGGAGCCTTGTGTTAGTAAAATATTATTGCGTATTTGTTTTGCATGTAAAGTGTTAAGTTCTGCGAAAAAGTTATTCGTTGGTAGTTCATTGTTGATTAAAGCTCACTAGGCATTTGGAGGAATGGGAAATTGCATTAATTACCAAATTAAATATTTACATTTAATTACAACGAATACATATTGTTAGAAGGCAGAGTGAGTGAAAAGGGGTGACATGACAAGAAGACAACATTTTCCGTATAATAAAATAGACTAGAATCAATGAAATGGTGAAGCAACTAATACATGGCTAGCTACTATATGCTATAATAAATGCATTTATTATACACTTTTATCATTATCAGTGAGGTACGTACGTAGCTAAGGACATGCAATAACAAAAGCCTGCAAGAGAACCCATTTCCTATGTAATATTAACATAACTAAAAAATAAAACCTAACGAAGCAACGAATTGTCTATGTGAAGGAAGACAAATAAACAGAGATAGGTAGCAGCTATCTCTATATGTACTTCCTAATATATGTATGTTATCTGTGTAACATTTATTATTACAAACTCATGACTCATGTCTTACATTACACACCTGGACACAGACGAAATTCTAAATGAAGCTTAGGCAATAGGTAAACTTTAGTGTAATTCTCGCAGAGTGACAGGAGTACATATGCAAGAGACAGACAAAACCAAACGAACCAAGCCAAAACACATAAAAAATTAATTATTGAATGAAATATCTGTATTTACATCAGAGTGGATTGAAATGAATGAGTAAATGAGGCGAGCTGGACAGGATAAGAATAATTGTGCTATTACTAATTCTAATGTAATTTTTCTAGAGAAACTCAGTTTTACATTAATTTGGCTATACTTACAATATTTATTATTGGGAACGCGTGAAACCTACTGCAAATACATATAATAAAGTTAGGATGATAATATGTTCACACATAAGGTACACTCTGTACTATATTTTACTTGACTACGTGTATAAAATTATGTGCTACGAAAGCAAATGGCTTTAATCAAAATGTTCATATATGCTACCACTACTAGCTAAGCAAACAAGAATTTCTGTATGAATATTAATACTATTTATAATGTTATATTATTATAAATTTAAAACGTATGCTTTATATGGGCACTGTTGTATGTAAATCTACTGTTGTAATACAGACGGACGATAGTCAAGATAAGTCAATGTAAAGATAGTTAGAACCTTCATATACTAAATTACAATGTAAAGTTACAAAGCTTTTGAGAAACCAATCGATAATAAAATAACTGACATATAGACATATGGATTCATAAACGTGTGTAATAATATTTAATAATGTAACATTTATAGAAAATTCTACGTGAATACTGTAATGTCTATGTACAATACCATAAGATACCATACCATAATGCATTAGTCGTAAAAGTAAAGTATTAGTTTGCGCAGTATTATATACTCATCTCTTATTCTGAAATAATAAGTACATAGTAGGGAGTTAGTAATGTAAAGTTCTAGTGAATCTACATTATTCATAAAATACAGAATGTACGTGTAATTTAGCATTAATGCTATATTGTATTGTATTTAATTGTAGGTACGTGCAGACACGAAATAAAACGTCATTTCGTTTCAGTCAGCTGCATGGTAATAGAGAACCCATAGCCATAGGTTGGCACGTAGAATAAATATAATATAGTGTATTAGCCCGGGTAATTAATTACAAATACATGGGTTGAAAAGGTATTAGCTATACTAGACGTAGATGCATACATAGATATAAGTAGAACAGTACAGTACAATGTAGAATAAGGAATTATTGTGGATACATACCGAATGTAATCTATTTGGTAATGGTAAGTTTAAGTGCAAAGAAGATTCTTGGAGCGAAGCGACTTTAACTCTGAACGAAACAAACAAACTATACATAAATGTTATATTAGATAGGAAACCAATTCAGAATATGAAAGGAAACGATCATTAATACCTTCATATGAACAAAACATACACATTACACTGTCTATGTCTGTCTCTTCTATTTATTTAGTATTAATAATATATAAAACAAATCTAAGAGTAAAGCTAGTGCTATGTAATTTACAGTAATTCTTGTATCATTCATTATGGTGTACTAACCATGTTAAAATAATATCTAGATATTCATCGTATATAAGTACAATTTGTATAAGTAAATGCAAATACGAAAATCTATTGCGCACTGACTGTTCTATTTGTACTACTGTACTGTAATTGTAATGAATGGACTGTAATCTTACGCTGTAGTGCAAAGAAATCAGTTCGCATCACATTCACAACACAACAAGACAGATTGCAGATATTATTACCAATTATTACTCAACGGACGAATAACCAAAAGCAACCCATCATGGTATTATATTAATATTGTCAATTGCTAAAAAATATGTGCTGCTGTACACAAAATTGTACAATCGTACATATGACATGCATAAGAATAATTATTATTATGGATGTGAAATAAAATGGATATGAAAAATAATGCAAATGTCTAACTCATTTATTAACCAAAAAAAACTTCCCGATCATTTTTATTCCTCAGTATTCTAGCAATAGTAGATAAACGGGCTATCTGCAACCAAATATTCATAATATTATAGTAAATCAATAGTAAGTGTACGTAAAAACGTTTTTTTTGCTGAAAGTCGAAAATGCTACATCTTATCTCCTAATCTGTTAGTAAAATTCATCAAATATTTCTGAGTTCATCGTCTACTTTGAGACAACCAGTATTATTTATGATTAAATTAAATTGACAGTCGGAAGAGGCACTATATTACTATATAAAGAGTTTAAATATGCATACCAGCCCCCATACATATTTTAGTACACAGAGATGGTAAGAAAATTAAGGGAAAGTAAATATTTTACTAGTTGTGTATAATGTATATAGTTAAGGTGAGGATATTGTGTAGAGCAGGAATATAATATATAATGGAGGAGGAATTTATGTGGGTAGTTTTAGTCATAGTCATTAAAGTTAATAAAGGCTTAACTACCCAGTAAAGTATGCACACAATAGATTAGAGAAGTAATATAGGAAGTATATATAGGAGAGAGTGGTGGCTAGCTGTATGGGTTGGTTGGCTGAGCCTGGGCAGACAGACATGTCTGTCAGTAAAGTAAAAGCAATTAAAATCTTAATAATTATGATGAAGCATTATGATTATTATTAAAATGAGGGAAATGACTAACACAGCTGTGGTTGGCATGATGGCACTTATTGAAAAGTGGGGGAACTGAACTGAACTGATGCTTAAGCTATTACTTATAGTAGTCGTAGGTACCTATTCTAATTTAACTACCTATATGCCAGGAGTCTGTGTATATAAGCAGAGTGTACGTAATGTTATGTAACTACCAACGCTTACATTAAAACTCTCATCATAATAGTTAATAGTTACAACTCTAAAATTCGGGTTGGTTGTTGGTTGGGCTGTAAAATAAATGGGTAGGTGCCTATTATATGTTATTCTTGAATAGTTAGGGTGTAAGTGTTCCTATATTTATTTATTCTATTCGTTTCCATACTTATGGCTACCTACATGCATATACTTATCATTAGGTCCATGTTTTGTAGTGTATGGGTGTTTTGTGAGTTCTGCTGTGTATGTATGTATGTATTTGGATTCGAGATTGCACAATAGAAATATTCAATATTATATTATATATATCAGCATTCAGCATGCATTGAGTCGAATTGAATAATTATTAGCTCGAGTCCGGAGGAGCGGACTGCCACTGCCATTTCCTCATAAATAACTCATAATAATTAACCAACACAATCCAAATGTAATGTCGAAAAGTATGAAAAATGCTAGTATGAAATATTCAGGAGAGTGGCAATTGTCTTTCGAAAAACATTCGGTGAAATATTAATGAAGACTTTCACCCACCTAACTCCGTATTAAGCTCAGCTCAGCAATGGACTTGGTCGTGGAAAAGCTTTTAAGAAAATAAAGTCGGATGCGATGATTACTACACTAAACTCTGCTAGCATGCATAGAATAATGTAGCCAAATACACAATCCATATATAATAAAACGCACAACACAAGCGAAAATTAAACAACCAACAGACTCGGCCCAACAACTAATATATAGAAAACATATTAGGCAAACCAGGATACGTAAACGTAATTCTCACCATTGCCATACACACATGTACATTGTAGAATGGATGTACTTAAAGATAAAGGTAGCTAAAAGTCAAATACGTATATTATTATATTATATTACATCCTAGTCGTATTATCATCAGAACCAAACCTTATTAGCTATAGACACATACCTATGTAAAAGTGCATAATAGTATGTATATGGTTTTAGTTAGTTGTAGCAGTAGAACTATGACTTCGGTTTATGCCCATCCGCATTGTTTAATTATATATTATTTTATTACGACACGGCATGCATGAAAGGAGCACTCAACTCGACTTGGTCTCCGCTCGCCGTTCCCTTATTACTTGGAGTCAGAGGAAACCGAAGCAAAGTCAAGTCAGGATGGCAAGTTAGTTAGCTTTTTCTATATATAATGGTGCTGGATGCATGGATGAAACTCTTCTCCGTCTCCCCACAATCATTTTTTCATGGCATACCAAATATATTATATGTAAAGAATAATAAAAAATAATATAACGAAAAGAAAAACATCTGTAGTGAGCCCAATACTCTTATAGAGTAGCACAGTCGACATGTAAATAGTGAAATGCCATTTTACTATACTATAATAATAGTCTTGTATAATATATTACATTTTTTAGCCATGGCTTGAGCTAAGCTGTACCGATGTGAGTTCAACTTGCGGTGTGGCTCTAACTATCCACGATACATAAGGTATGGCTTTTATGCATGGAATTTGTTTGGCATTGAGTTTTGATAGTCAAAATGATTAATCTTAAACTGTGTTCACGGCCCCTTTACTCGGGCGAGCTTCTGTTATGGCTTGCCGTTCGTTTTTTTTACTGTGAACCTTCATTTTATGCATATTATATATGTGGTATAGTAGGACATGGAATAATATGTACCTGAGTCTAGTGCTCTTAATTATACATATATTAAAATATAGACAGACACCTGCGCATATAAATCTAGATATTATTTCACTACTAGTATTATCGTGGTATCTGTGTACTGGCACTGTTATTAGCTACGTGTATGTATAGGAGTAATAAAAGATAAAAGAGAATTATTATGACCTTGGCTAGATTAAATAAAATATAATAATACTCTTATTAAATGTCATGGCCAAAGAAACGAACGCTGAGAGAGCTTATGAAATCTGCCTACACTTTTCTATGCAATAAGTTGAGGAAAACCAAAGGAAAGCCCAAGTACGTATTATGTATAATAATGTGATATTATTATGCATATTTATATTATTATTATTAGACAGAAAGAAAGGGTTAAATCTAGGTATCTGTGTGTATAGCTACTAATAGTATAGCCTAGCTATGTATAAGTGGTAATAATGCTCGGGATTTTATTTTCTTTCTCGTCTCAATCTGAAAGTCACAAATGAGGGAGTGAGTGAAGCCGAAGTCAGTGGCAGGCCAAGCCACGTTTCTATTCATTCATTCTATTGTAAAACATAAAAGTGTACATAATGCGTCCAGTGTAACATTGGATGTATATATGATTATAGTTATAAGTGCCCCTAAGAATAGTAATTTGTATATATGGAAAGATAGAATAGAAATAGACTATTACTAATATAATGGGAGTGCAGATATTATATTATTATGTGCTTTGCTTTTACTACAGTCGCAACGGAGCGAGGAAAGAGTTAGCAACATCCGTCCGACACAGAATCACATTAGAGACAGAAAGAGCGCAGGCATAAAGTGTAAAATGTTGAACATTCAAGTAATTTCCCGTCCTTTAGTTACTTTTCTCGTGTATTTAAGTTTTAAGATTTCACTCGAATAGAAATATGTATACAAATGGAATGAGTAGTCGTGAACAAAGTCGATCTAGTCAAATAAAAGGAACTAAAGTCAAGTCTGGAACAGTTTTACGTATAGACCAACAATCCTAAAGAGTATGAACATGTCTTCTGAATAGAGGAACTAAAAAGCTGTATTAGTACTAGTACTACTGTACCTATAGGAGATCTCGTTTACTTAACCCTATAACTTAACCAGAAGCACAGAGAGTGCACAGTGTCTTCATTTCATTTCAACAGCATATTATTTTCACTGTTTTATTTTATGACCAAAGTAAAAGTAGACAGAGAAGTGCTATGTATTGTATATTGCATTGAATTGTGAATGTATTCGGAGTATTTATTATATGATTATGGCTCAGATAGAGTTTACTTTTCCAGCTTTCTAATATAATAGTAATAGCATGTGATATAAGTTGTAGTTAATGTCCCAGGCCATGTCAACTTGAGAACTGGATTCAATAGCATTGAATTACTTACATTACTTTCATTACAGCAGCTCAACTCTCTCTTCTATAATATTATTACTACACATATACATAAGTATACACACAAAAACTATCTGTAAAGACTCCAGCCAGCTCCAGCCCAGGTTCCAGCCACTACAGCTCTACTTTAAATCGACTTCACATCACCAACGCGAATTCCGAACGGAATGCCATGCTTACACCAGCTACACTGGCAGTTAGTACCGAGTTAATGCCGTCTTTTATTCGTCATTAACTTGCGAGGTGGAACTCCCACATAAATATAAATATAAATATAAACAGAAATTGGGTTGGCTTCTTCTCCGACTTCCCAGACTCTTTATTCTCCTTTTCATTTGCAAACACTCCCAGACTTACAAAACTTACCTCTCACCATAGATATCATCTACACTTATCATATTATATTGCTAACTACCCAGAATAATCACTTTTTACAGTTCAATTCCCTATTGAAATAGAATCCTTCCCCCGAAAAAAGTTTTCTCAACACTAACTTATTTCTCAATGCACGTCATTATTTTATTTCTCAAAAAACAACACCTACATCCTTATATATTTCCTAGCACCTTCCAAACTACAGATTGCTATATGTAAACAATAAAAGATTATACAATGGAAATCTTGTATTCATTAAAATAAACATACACATTTCAGGATAAACAAAACTAAAGTAAATAAAAATCTTTATTATATGGAAACACGGGACAGATACCTATAATCATAAATATTATTACTACATCAAATGGAAGGTAAAGTTTTC
>JABASH010004689.1:0-13506 GCA_019776445.1 Tomocerus maximus | reverse complement strand
TGGAGTCGACGGACGAACGGACACACGGACGAACGGACAGAGTTTTTGTGCATTCACATAAAATAGTCGGCAAGCCGATATTTAATAAATGCTATAAATAGTCAACTTTACCTTATTTCGTTTCTGAAAATAAGATATAGAACCAGAAGTAGTTTCAGAATGATTATTAGAAAGCAAGCTGTAGTAAAACCCAACCAAATGACCAGCAACGCTACGAAAATGACAAGTAAAAAATGTTGGTATCGATGTGGGAGATTTATATACAAAAATACTGGGTCTTTGCAAAAATACAAGTAGAAAGTTGCCATTGAGCAGGAACTGACAAATGGGGCTGCATTGAGCCCTCGTAATGCTAGTGTCAGTGCCAAGGATATATTTCGACTTTTTGCTTTATCTCGCAAGTATTTTTCTAAAAAGAATTTCAACCGAAAAAGTATTAAAATAAGTTTTCTCATTTACAAAAAATATAAGCCCAAAAGGGTTTACCTTCAAAATCCTAGAGAATTGTCAGTAAGTCTGTTGTGGAAAGAGCATTGCCCTCAATGCATAATTGCCCTCAATGCATTTTATCCACATGAAGTTCGAGAAGAATAATAACCAAATTCCAATGGCCCAATACAAAGATATGAAACATGAAAGCGACTCATCTCCCTTTTTTGAGAACAAAATGAACTGAGTGGCAAAGAAGAGCCCAATAGAAATAATGCTGCCACGTTAAAATAAGCTATGAGAGTTGATTTTATTTTATCTGTTTTCTTCACAGAATACTCCTCTGTGCACCAATAATAGGGGGAAATTCCTAGAGAGTTAATGGTCTGGCCAAGATTGTCAAATACAGCTGCTGGAATTGAGTAGATTATTTTACTTTGTTCTTCAGTAGAATCCATCGTCAAAAACTGTATCATCAATAATTTTGTCCCACCTGAAAAATATTTGGAATGATTTGCTGACCAAATAATATTATTTGCATTAATATTAATTAGTGTTCATTGCAAGCTTTGGAAGAGAAATGACTATGCACGAACATTGTCTGCTAGTATATTGTAAAAAGTGTCAACCCTACACATATCAAAAAAAAAGAGTCCAAAAATTACACATGAAGTGTTCCATACAAATGCAAATACATGGCAAAATCAAAGGCAAAGTTTTATCTTTGACTTTTTTATCTTAGTAACAAGTAGATACCTTTAGAAACTTTAAATTATAAACTGAATATTGCTATGTGCTACAGCAAAGACAGTAGACAATCAAATGATTTTCGCCAGGTACACGCCCATGCCCATGTTAGTTTCACTTATTTAAATTGGTTGAACCCACTGAATTTTTAGTCTTCGTTTGTTTGAAAGGTTTCTAACTACGAATGAACATTTGGCTGCATATTTGGTATTACTATTAAAAATCAGCCTTTATTTTTTTTCCATTTTCTATTCTGAATTATCAACACACATTGATTTTATTAAGTATATACGTATTCAATTGAAAATATTAAATCGGAACTACCTCTACGTTGCAATGAAACCAGACAAATAATAGCTACATATCTAACATTTATACCCAAATATACCTAAATATTGCTGCAGAATAGTAACTGTAGCTTGACAAACGATGTAATATATAATTTATATAATCTTCCTCACGTCCTCTCAAGTAGTTACTCGACCTATTGTAACTTCAGCCAATTTTCTAGTCGGTAGCACACGTACTGACACAAAATGCTTCTCAAAACAGGAAAGAAACTGAAGAAAACACTGTTCATTCCTTGACAATCGGGAGTTTCGGTGAATATGGTAAGAATTTCCATGGGAGTTTTAGTTGTGTCAACCTTTGCTGTTACAATGAATTTTTTGTTAACTCCAGTACGCGATGTGGGCTTCAGTCCCTCAAATATGCATTCGTAAAACTTCCCGTATCCTTCCAAAGGCGGCAGACCGGCAAATGGTTTCCCTTTTTTCGTTTTATGTAACAAGCCAAAACCAAAACGCTGACCGAACGCATCGAAACATCCGTTGACCACAAAAGACATTGACCACTCTCCGCACTGATTCGGTATTTGGTCGAATTTAGTTTTGTAGGGATTGCCCGCCTCAGTGCACTGCGGCAGCTTCTTTAACGCATTTAAAGCGCTCCCTTCGTAGTCTTCGTCATCCTCTATGTCGCCGACCGGTGCACACTCCTGCACAAGTTTATCGGTGAGAACACCCCCAAGTTTTTTCTCGAGATGTTTTTCCAGTCTACGAATTTGCTTTGTCGTGTAAGAGCTTCGAGAATTTGTATTTGGCCTTTCAGTGTATAACTTTCCCAAAATGTCGGAGGGGTCATTCGGTTGGACAGACAAGTTGAAAGATGTTGTCCAGACTTGGGTGAAAAATTCCTTGAAGAAACTGATCCACAGATCTGTACACTTTTGATCTATTTCTTCTTTGGTGGCCACACTCGAAAACATAAAATTGAAGCAATGTGAAAAGTCTGCCTTAATCATCTGATTTACTCTCAATTCAAAAGTTTCCACGCCATCAGGAGGCGTCTTTCCTTTTCTATTCTTCTTCTTCTTAAGGCTATTCTCCTCACCAATTTTCAATTCCGCTGACTGGTTGGATACTTGCAGACTGCTTTCTTTGCTGACTGGGATCTGTTGCTTTATTCCACCGAGAGAAGATCCATTTTTAGGATTCTTCTTTTTCTTCGGCACAGTCACAAGCACAGCCTTATTTTGTTTAACCTCCTTTTTCTTCTCTTTCCTCTGAAGTTTCCTTGTTTTCCGGTTTTTCAATTCTTGCGGTTGCTGAGTTCCTCTTTGCCCTTTTGAAATCTGTCTGTCGTTTTCCTGGGGTCTACCAAACTTTAAATCAACATAATCTTCTTCTTCGTACGGTTGCGAATATCGGCTAACCAATTCCACGCCACTATTCAGCCAAGAAGTCCGTGTTGAAGGAGACCATCCACTCTTCGGTTGACCTTGAGCATTACGATATGACGTGGAACTTCCTGGAATTGGTAAAGAGGAATGTGGCGGAAACGTTAATGATTGTAGACTGGGAATTCTTGATGTCTCTTGAAAAGAGCTACTTCCAAAAGTTCTTGAGACTTTCCCCGGAGGTTCTTTGATTCGAGATTGTGAATAATTAACAGACGCATAATTAGGGTTATAAACATAATTTTTTCCTCCAATGGCAATCGGGTTCTGGTTGTTTGCTTTCACCGACGTTGAAGACCAAGGGATCTTTCTCTCAGGAATCTCAATCAAATTTTCATTTCCATACATATAGCCTGGCTTCAACAGAGATGATCTCTTCACTCCTGGGCGGGCAATTATTTCGGTCCGTTCACAATTTTCAACAAAAATATCTGAAATGTTGTCTGCTTTTGTAGTAAAGAATTCCAGGAAATTGTAATTTAGAACAAAACTCCGAGTTCCTCTCTCCAGTCCATTCAAAACAGCAATGGAGTTGTGACAAGCATTTTGAAATGCTATCAGAGATGACTCTGAAACATCTGCAGCAACATTTAACCCCAGGAAGAAAGGATCCTGAACACACATTGGGCTATCCATCTTCATTCTATCTTCCATCTTTTGCAAAAGGGACCAATTTATATACGACTGTAACAAATGAGGCAGACGGGCGTTCGGGTTGTCCACATCCAAGTCCGACTTCGCCAAGAAATAGCCCAGAAGTGTGCAAACAGCTGATTGACCAAAGTCCACTTCGGCATACATCTGGAAAAATCCTTTGGCCAGCTTCAGTATTGAGCTGGTTGTTGGTTTTCCAGTGACTTGATTGTATTCCACTGGTGCTCTTCCAGAATAAGTTAATATTCCGGATATCGATTGGTGATCTGAACAAAAACTAGCATTCCAAAAGTTGTTTATCGGGCTAATTACAGCTGGGATTTTAGACTGCAAGAAAGCAACATTCGGGAGAATTTTGCGGGTATTTAAAAATACAACGACGAGGAGTTCCAGAACGTAATTGTCCATAGAATTCGGAGGCTGGATATTGTAAGAAGCCCAATAGCGGACTATCAACATCAATGGCAGAACACGAGGGTCCAAAGAAATCATGAATTGGATCAACTTTGATGACTGGACACGCAGAAAAGCGTTTGTACATAACTGCATGTTGACTCCAGTGCTGCAGTGAACGGCAGTTATTGACGGCAGCTGTTGAAGAATCCCGAAAGATACGCCCTTAAAAATTCCGTTGGTAGACAACAACAACCGGTAAATGTTCTCAGTTGTATTTTCAGAGTAAATTGAATCTATAATTGAAAAACTATCGTTATGTATTTGGATTACATTAAAGAATCAATTAATTATAAATGGATATTAGGTACCCATATTTTCAACACAGAGATTTAAAAGTGACTCTGAATCTCCAAGGCCAGTAACTACATCAGCTGTTCCAATTATTTTAGCATTTCCACATTCCTGTCCAATGGTTGACAGTAATTCACACCTGACTTGCTCTCTCTTGTTGAAATCATATTCAGACATTGTCAGCAGCGTAATAAATTTGTCCAACTGTGCTTCATAGTCAAGGTTTTGGATCTGGCTCGATAGCCAATTATGTTTTTCTTGAAACATGTCCGTAGACATCGTCTCCACTTCATGAGATCTCGCACAAGAACTCAAACCGAACCCTAAATATTTTGAATGATAATTTGATAAAATATTGTGTGGTTTGATAAACATTAAAGACATTCTTTCTTACAATCATCCGGTGATAAATTGCCCTTTAGACGAAGTATCACTGGAACGGTTTCAATGACACACGGTTCATTCTGTAAACTTGTCAGAGCAGATTTTCTGCACAATTAAAAATGGAATCATTTGTCATTAAAATCTTATTTCATGAGTTGAAAGTGAAAATTCAGATAAAGATACACAATTGTACATAAAATATGTAATTTAAAAGTTATATCATTAAAAAAGATGATTTGTCGAGCAATATATGCCTCACTGACCTTTCATCAAGTTGAACGATACAAAACTTTTGATTAGGATCAAAGTAAGCGTTACTAACAACGCCAAAATTTGAAAAATACCAAGCGACATCAGAAACCGTGGTGGGTAGTTCTCCGTATTCTCCGAATACATTTGGTCTTAATGTGACAACGATTGACCGGTCATTAATTTCCTTTGACCATGACCACACCGTGCTTTGGAGAGTGAATTGATGATCTTGGGACTGCAGGTGCTCAATCCACTGTTGATATGTGTCAACTTCGACACCGTCACAATCCCCGCAAAACATTTTCTTCGCAAAGTTGAAACGTCAGTCTTCTATTTCTTTACGCTCTCTTCGCTATTATATTATTTCTAGTTATGAAAATCAAATTTAATTACAGATGACAGAAACAGTAAATACAGAATGCAGTAATCCTCACAACAGACTGAGAAGTACAAAGTAACTTCGGACAAGAAATGTTGAATATAAACGGCAAATTTCGCATTTAAAACGAAAATAAAAAGGAAATAGGACGAACCTACATTGAAATGAGAACGTGTTGTGATGTGTCCACGATTTACATTGACTTGACGATAATAAGGAAGGGACTGCAGACACATTCACATTTTTCCATTATTATGACTATGACACTCTACTTAAATATTAAACAAATTAAATTTTCTTGAGTTTGAAAAGTCCCACCACCATCCAACCTTGTTGGCAAAAGGTGTACGACGGTATCAACAAGAGACTGCCAGTCTCACCGTCCCCGATTCCTGATTGCTTCGCATTTCGCATTGATTTTCGTCTCATCAACTCAATCAAAGTCTCAGTAGTCTCACACTCAGACACTCAGACAGACTCAACAAGTCAACAAACACTCAACTCAACTCACATTACATAATAATATACATAATACATATACCAAAGAATACAAAATACAATACTACAACAACTGACTCGTGTGTGACTGTGAGTGAGTGTCTTGTCTTGTTAATTGTTTGCGAGGCAAAGTGAGAATTAGGAACAAAAATGAATGCATTGGCTTAGCATTAGCATAGCAGAATCCAACCAACTACAACCCACAGTTAGTGGGTTGCAAGTTTGCAACTTGCAGCCCTCATTACTCATCAAAGTTTTCTCCAAACTTTAAAATTGAAGTCAACTGCCTTCAGACTCAAAGTTATTACTTTTTGACTTCAGGTTCGATCGGTAAATTCCATTTCATCGAACTTATATAAATGATACGAAGTAAATAAATATTTTAATCTCCAAACTTGGGAAATGGACTCTTTGGTCAAACTCACATAAGCATATTGTGCTTTGATGATAAATTGATACTAAGAGAGATAATTTATAATCTAGCTAGGCGTACTGACTGGTATGCAACGCTACGATTGATTTATATGTAATATCGTTGTAGGGTACGACGTACGACCCCGTTATTATAACTATGTGAATAAATTCTCTCAAAACAAATCCAGCTTCTGAGATTAGAAAATGCACTGAATTCAAATGAGAGATAATAACTTTATAAATAGACCAATTCTCTGTATTATGGCTATGACTGAACTTTTGTGACTCGTCAGTGCTCTAATAATTCAAGATAGATGCTAGTGTTATCATTGAATCAGAGTTATTTACCTTCTGATAAAAAATATATACATACATGAACTGACTTATCATAATGTAGTACATTTGTTTGCTTATTTGTAAGTATTATATATATTTATAAAACATATATATCGACAAGCTTCTCTTCATATAAATAGGACTCGGATATTTATAATATTAATATGTAAAATGTANTACTCTCTATTGTCACCCACCCAACTCAAGCTACTCAAAGGAACCTTATCCGGGATAAATAAATAGGTAAGTAATGTAGCGTGTGAAACACCCGAATGCATTATTGATCGTGCAAACGAGTTAGGTCTTCGGCAAATTGCTTAGCCGAAAATCGAATGTTTGGTTGAGAGCAGATACAATTTGTTACAATATCAAATGCAAAATGACTGCAAATTCTTGGTTAGCAATTCTATTTTGCTCAAATGTCAATTTAATATTAATAATTAAAATACTGTTCGATTTGTATCACAAAAATGTACGTAATGGAACAGTAGATATGATACTCGCGTTGGCAATACGTGAGTACTAATCCCAATCAGTACTCACAACTTCTGAATTAAAATTGACGACGCTCCACCTCCTCCGTTGCATATTGATGCCACTCCATATTCACCAGATTTCAAAGCGTGACATAAATGAACCACGATTCTGGCCCCAGACATTCTAAAAATAAATAAAACATATCTAAAACCAACAGTTTTGTAATACAATCATCGATTAATTTTTTATTTGATAATAATCACCCGAACCCAATGGGATGCCCAAGTGATACAGCTCCACCATGGATATTTACTTTTTGGGGGTCGATATTTAACATCTTTATGTTGGCAAGAACCACAACACTGAAAGCTTCGTTTATCTCCCATAAGGCTACGTCTTCCTTCCTTATTCCACATTTTTCCAATAACTAAAAAGAGTTCAAAGGCGATTAATTAAATATTAAATCATTAAAACGAATATGTTACTACTCAAGAAAGGTAGCCTCAATGTACATCCAGCGGAACTTTATATTATGACTCAATTAATTTACATTAGAGTTCAGTAGAAAAATAAATTAATTGTTTTTAATAAAATCAAGGATAACTCAAGAAAAACTGGACTGGGAAATTTATTTTTTACCATATTATACTCTAACACTAACCTCGGGAGGAAATGGCCCGGATATTTACAAAAATTACTTTACTCTTTTTACAATTAATTGCTAATTCTTCAATTTCTTATGAAAATGTTAAAATTTGGAAACTTTAAGATCAAAATTTGAGATTTTCGGCGCCATGTCTTCTTCCTGGATAGTTAAACTTAATTTTGAGACTGACTATACAGCAATTGAAAATTAGTGAGCAATCATTGATGAGCCGGAGCAGGAAACCCTTAAGTACAGTACAGATTATTACATGAAAGTTTAATTGGGTTGGGATGTAAATGGGAAAAGTGTAACAGAGTGTACCAAACTTGTATACCAAATTGTATCAGAAATGAGACATATACGACAAAAAATTACAAAAATTTCTGGTACACCAATGTCTAGTAACTTACACTTACGTCTAGCTACATCTGAGAAAGATACAAAAAACGCAAAAATTTATACACGGCTGAGAATGGAACCTGGATGATGCTCACTCTTGTCCTTGTCCATCATCCTATTCCACTTATCCTTTTCGCTACATATCATTTTTGTAGCTATTATGAAACAATTTGTGATAATTTGTACCAATAACAGTTCCATTATCATTCAATGGTACAAATAGTACAAATTGTTACACTTAATCGTTTGAACCAATTTGTACTGACAATTAGTGTAACAATATTTGGTACACGCAGTTACAAATTAGCATTGGCATGTGGAAAAATTTTGTACTTTATTGTAATAATCTGTACTTTTGTTCCTTGAGGGAAGCACATTTAAATTGCTCATATACAGTCTACGCTTAATACTGTCTCGATATTTCATACTTTTGGAATGGCAAACGCAGGAGCAATAGGAAAATCAATTGGATCCGTAGCAGCATCATAATATCCAATTATTTTGGCAATAGGTTTTGTTCCTGATTTTTGAACTGCTCTGTCCGAAGCAAGAACTAGAGCTGCAGCTCCATCATTTAGTGTTGAAGCGTTACCCGCCGTCACACTCCCGCCGTCTTTCTAAGAGTAGTAACAACATAATTAAGATCAGTAAGCACCTGTCGTTTATACATTATCATTTAAAAAACAAAAATGAAAAGACGTTATAGAATTACCTGGAAAACCGTGGCTAACTTAGTAAATTTATTGAAATCGACTCTTTTGTACTCTTCGTCTTCTGCAATAACAATTTCAGGCTTCTTTTTCTGTACTATAGTTACAGGGACAATCTCACTTTGGAAAGCTCCATCGGCATAAGCAGCCGCACTCTTTTTATAACTGTTCATGCCATAATTATCTTGCTCTTCTCTGGAGATGTTCAACTTCTTCGCAGTATTTTCTGCGCAGTTTCCCATGTGGATTTTATTGTACACATCAGTTAGGCCATCGAAGACTATTCCGTCCTTTAAAGAGAAACTAAAGCAAATGAAATGTGACACAATTAAAATAAAAATGGTGAGTTACCTGAAGAAGCACTCCGCCATAAGGAGAATCCCCACGTTTCATGTAGAATGGGACATTGGACATGGACTCAAAGCCACCTGCAACCATAACATCTTGGTCCCCGCATTTTAAATTCTGTGCTGCCAACATAATCGATTTCATTCCAGAGGCACATACTTTGTTAACTGTAGTACATGGTACTGTTTTGGAAAGTCCTGAAAACCATCATCATTCTTTGGTTAGAATATAGGATTTTATACGAATACTAAACTGCATACAACTACATTTAGGAAACGTTTAACATATTTTGAAATTACAGAACAAATTCATTTAAGTAAGCTCTGGGTCAATATATCAATTTTTAATCTTCAGTTAGTTCAGAGTCTAACTCCGCGAGACTTTACCTGCAGCCAGCATGGTCTCAAGTCTCAATTGATTCGTGGTCATTGCGTATATTTATTTGACGTGGACTGACTAACCTGCGAACAATGTTGCCTGACGAGCTGGAGCTTGTCCTAAAGCTGCCTGACAAACATTTCCCATGTACACCTCCTGGACATTGTTTGGATCAATTCCGCTTTTACTGACCGCTCCCTATAATGGATAATCATTTATAATCACATTAGTTTTTTTTTAGCAAATTCATGAACAATGAACAAGATATATCATTATCCTTGATATTCTATACTAGAATTTACATAACGAAAAGGACTTAGATGCAATTAGAATTAATTACCTTAATGGCTATCGATCCTAGAGATGGGGCAGACAAAGAAGACAACGAACTCCGAAAACTTCCTATTGGAGTTCTTACTGCACTTAGGATGAAAACCTCATTGTTTAGACTAACAGAAGTACTGAAGGCTACAAAATTCTTTCTATGTATTATCCCGTGATTCCAATCACCAATACTTTTTAACGCCAACCTGCTTCTGTTGATGAAAGCCATTATATAATTTATTTCACTGTTCAAAAAGGAACGAAAAAAAAACAAAAAGTTACGGCTGAAAAATGAGATTATTATTGTCAGCTGGACTTGCTGGACTTGGCAAAGATGATCATTATTTTTATCGTATGTTATAAAAATATTCATAAGTGGTAGTGATGTTCATAATTCCCAAACTCAAGGATTACAACCGCATTTCGCAAGGTACGTACGGCACGGCCAGAGCACTTGTACAATCTGTGAAATCGGTGAAAGTACCAAAAGTACGGAGTAGATAGCTATTTACTTGCTTGGGACTCTTTGTTGGGAGAAGTTCCAACTTCCATTCCGTAACCAACAATATGAAATAACATTCGAATTTCGAATCGTTGAATGTTTTCATCCAAAAACGGAATCTTGCTAACCCTGCGTCTGCAGTGCACTATCCTCAGATTATTATATCATGTATCAGTATCACTGTAGCCACGCAAAACTATTCCCCTCCTGATTCAATCTCCTATTTACATTTTTTCAACTGCTTTTTGCTGATGTTGTCCGATGTGGTCAAGTTAATCATGTAAGTACAATGATATATTATTAATTATATATTATACAATGATATATATGCATTATCTAATTATTGACCATAGCAATTTAAATAAATCGAAATGAGAGTAATGCGACTGTAGTCTTATTAGTGATATTAAGTTATGCTAAAATGTAATCGCCTTTTTATTATATCAACTTTCTACGTTTCTGTTGGGTTTTTTGGAGATTAAATTTCGAATGTACAATCCCACATTTGGTGACAAGCATAAATTATCTACGTCTTTTTGGAAAGCCTCAATTACTCCGTATCCTCCAGCATATCCGTTTAGACGTGTGGCGACGTAGGATTTGATAAGTACGGGACCCGGTGTTATTTCCATCAATCCTAAGACATGAGGATGTCTTTGCAACAGATATTTTTGATGGCAGCTGAAATAGTTTTCACAGTTTAATAAATTAAAGGGATTAAATGTAAATAATCTTGTCCATGCACATAATTCCCTTCGTGTTTGTAAAGGAATCGAATTACAAAAAATGTTTATTTACTCTTCGGCGTAATAAAATTCCTTTGGGGGTAATATTTTCGTTCGAACATTTCTTTTTCCGGACTCCATCTTTAAACTATCCTCTGCCATTTTCCTCTGAGTCGGCGAATGGTAGAATATCACAGACATGAACTGTAAGATAAAGAAAATACACTGCAAGTGCAATTTCTTCATAGTATATATGTTCTATAGCACCCAAAAAGTGTAAAAATGGTTAAAACAGTAGACAAAATAAAATACATTTATGGATTTACTTTAAGGACACAAAATTAAAAAAAATAATGAAACATTTTAATATTTTTTGCATGCGAAATAAATTTAATATGCAAGAATTCAAAAATAAGATGTTTAATGTCACCGTTCTGTTTTGTCAAAATATGAAATAGCGATCATATCCAAGCACTTATAATAATAGTATTATTGTCGAATAAAAGAAACAAATTACTTGTCTTGAGCAGTTCATTGAAGGGTCATGATTTTTCCAGAAATGCGATAAAATTTCATCAAAAGATATTAATTTAGGATCAAACTCAATAACGACAGTCTGGGTATGGTCTTCTCTGAAAAAAATTACATATTTCAATTCTGAGAATTTATCCAAAGACAAAAATGATGTTTAATCACGATCATTCCCACTTCATTACATTGCTTTGTAAGTAGGACACTTTGTATCTCCTCCACAATATCCAACGTAGGTTCGAATGACACCTAGCAATCATAAATTTAGAATAAATTAAAAATTATCAATGTCAAACAAAGCGAAATGTATAAATAAACTTTAAATTAAAATTTAACTTTGATAGGTAACATTAAAAATGAAAGGAAATTTTGTATTATGAATTTAGAAAAAGAATCTTATCGCTTAATCCAAAGGCGTGGCGAGCTTGTCGGAAAAATATTTCTTTTAATTAAATTCCCTCATGAGCTGTCAAGAAACCATCAAAGCTAACTAATGTACGCTGAACGCTAGAATAAAATTAATCAACTTCGATGGTTTCTCAAAATTTTTCTGACAGGTTCGCCAACCCTTTAGATTACGCTTTACGATTCTTTTCCTAAATTCGTAATAAATTCATAAATAAATTAAAATATTTAAGATCACAGTAAAAAAATTGCACCATTAAAAATAGTTAGAGCAAAAACGACCAAATAATTGGTGCGATGTGCATAAAGATTACCCTCGACTGAGCCAAAAAACGCCTCTGGAAACCAAAATGAGGACATACCAAACGAAGCTTTTTCGACATCTACAATTTCGAATGCTAAATCCACATTTACGTAAAGTGTTTCCACGGGATTTTTCTCGTCTTCCGTTTCTTCAAAATTCTCTTCGATTTTACACTGGTTGGTCTCCACAATCTAATGGAACAGCCATACAGTTGTTAACCAAGCATTTGCATTCGGTCATTTGCAAAATATTAAATTTAGCAGAAATAATATTAAGTAACAAGTAAAAGGGAACTGAACCGGAAGTGTTGATGAGATTCCCGAACAACTTATGTTTTTAATTGCTTGCAACATGCTGCAATAGTTTTAAAGGAATGAAGTGTACGTGACAAGGTTACTGTTGCTATTAACTTGACGTTGTGAATGCGATGATGGATGCAATGCAGATATTCAACTCTATTGTGCACACCTACGCAAACATAATGCTCTTTCTTAATGCGGAACTGGGGAACGATTGCATGCAGAGAACTGAGATTAGTTTATATTATATTCGACCACGAAAGTTGTCACACGCTTCGCTAATATTAGATAAGGTTAGATTCTATTTTCATTTAAACCTTTGGTAGGAATACGGAGTGGAGTTAGTCGATATATTGAGCAGAAATGAAACTGGTTCGGGTACAAGAGTTTTCTTAATATTTAACAAAGTAATAAATACCGAAACAATAAAAGGATGTGCACATCTACGGTTAAGTTAAATTAATGGACATGTACGTTAATGTACGTTTCCATTAATTCATGGCAATAAAGCATTGCTTAAATTGTTTTGCCTAAACAATGGGTGGGAAATTAAGGCCGGTCCAATAGCACTTATCCAGCTTTTGAACTATAT
Organism: Tomocerus maximus; assembly: GCA_019776445.1. Lineage (NCBI taxonomy): Eukaryota > Metazoa > Arthropoda > Collembola > Entomobryomorpha > Tomoceridae > Tomocerus > Tomocerus maximus. Next base: position 288 of record JABASH010004689.1, on the reverse strand, counting down.
GTCTAAGTAGGAATAATGCAATGGTCAAGTGTGAATATTTTAACGAGGAACAAGTATTAAAACTATTTTGGCCAAGAAACTTGGACTACTTCAAAGTTTTTATTGAATGACATTATTATACCTATTATCTTTACTTTGGTATTAAAAATCCAGTAGAAAGTTTCAGTATTGAATCAAAAGTAATAACTTTTTTTTTCATTTGCCATTTTCACTTATTATTATTGCACTGGGAAAACAATCGAATATTTTCCAGACGTTTCGAAATTCTAGAAGATGGACAACCTAGTT
>JABASH010004688.1:0-13507 GCA_019776445.1 Tomocerus maximus | reverse complement strand
TATGTCTAGGTGGGTAAATAACCCCTCCCCCTATTTACCCACCTAGACATAACACTTTTGAAGATTTAAATTTTTTTATTTAATTTATTTAAATTTTTTAAATTTTTGTTATTGCTAAACCCTGTTACCAACCCCGCCCATAGGGCGGGTAATTTTCTAGTTAATAATACTAGACATGAGGCGAGACACAGTGGGACTTATGTTATGCTCCTTCCAACTGATTTTATCGCTATTTGCCCGATAGTTTGAACGATTGGAGACAGAAGTCTCTCATTTATCATCTACTTGTATCTGTATACGTTACTACGCGTAATTTCGTCGTCACACTGCTGACGTTACCGTGTAGGTAAGTTTTTAGAAAAAATGCTTTCCCCCTATTTGACTATACACGAAATACTCCCATTCAACGGTTTTTAGTGAGTTTCTTAAAACATCCTATTTCTAAAAATAACACTCCTCGTTCATATAAAAGGTTAATGGAGCAGTTTTGGATTCCGGAATGGACTCTTGGATAAACTTGTGTGTACTGCCCAGTCGCTAAAGATTTATACATACGAGTGTGACCATAATAAACGCAAACTATAATAATTTGGAATGTGTAAAACTACAGCGTAATTCCGGATTGCATGCGAGGTTATGTCCTAGCACATCGTCTAGCATAATATAAGATTGCCGGAGCGCTGTACAAAGGAGCAAGTAAAAAATCAACAAAGCCATAAGGAAACCGACATCGACATTGAAATATCTTATTTTAACTTTCTAGTTCACATTATGCTGATAACATAACATGAACATGGCATGGCATTATGGAACCAGGGTAGTAGTATACTCTAATAATCCCATTAATGAATCACATATATATTTTTGCTATTTTATAGCCGCATTATTATTGTCCTACTGTTATCACCATTACATATTTATGACAATGCTTGTATGCGTTACAAAACCATGAAATCGGAGACAGCACCCATAGACAGATTTTTTACAAGCCATGAATCATTTAACGGTGTTACCAAGTATCGGAAAAAATTCTCAAGTATCAATTAAGACAAGCAGATAAAGATGAAACTGAAAGTGCCTTGCATTCATTACATTTTTAACTGTCTCAATAAACCCCGGAAGGAACAAAAACAAGTTAAAAGCAATCTTTATTTTATTTTTCCAGAAATAGATATTTTTGTCGTTTTTCTTGCAACCCCTTCTAACTTAACGTGTGTTTCCGATTTTCCAAAAGGTAGGCTGTTAGTTGCAAAACAATTAAAATCCTGTTTTTCATTTTGGCACGAATTTCAACAAATTCGTGCCAAATGAATATAAATGTAAGAATAGAAGAACCTGAGCCTATTGTACATGCAAAAAAAGAATTTTTAATTGTTCTAACCACCAGCAGACCTTATACCAGTCATCTCCTAGGTAAGTGGACTTTTCCATTTTTTTATTCCAACGAAATAGAACATTTATGTTATCCTGTTGACAGAATGACAGAAAGTCGGACAGACTGACAAAGCATTGCTATGAAGTATCAGACAATAGTTAATAATTTAATAGGTCTTGCAGGACGGGAGAAGAAAAGTCAAATGAAATGGTTTGAATGTAGTAAATCAGCGCATTTGATTCCTTTGTGGTTGGGCATTGTGTTGGTGACGTGCCACGAAATGCGGAGTGTCAAATGCGTGAGGGTCGACCCGCCGACCTCTACAATCAAGACAGAGCTTGATGGTTTGTATTGCAGAGAGTGCAATGGAGTTTAGAGTTTAGACTAGATATATGCACATGACTGAGATAAATTGGCAGGGAGCCATGCAGAGTCGGAGTTGACAATGTTAAATAAATGATGGGTAAATAAAAGTATAATTAAGCAGTACAATACGTAAATATTCGAGAGAGCATTCTGAGTCTGTAGGGAGGGAGAGCATCAATATCGGCAATATTAATAACAGTCCAAAGAAAGCAAAAAAGGCTCCTCTCCAGCTTAGTATATCGATTTTGTAGTCCATAGTCTTTGCAGCATATCCCTCGCTCTATATAAATAATATTTGGGCTCCTATCCAGTTGAGTGTAGAGCAATCGATTTTCTTGCCAGTGCAGCATTTGCTAAATTCAACTGTTTCCTTTTCTCTCCAGCACTCGACTCGTTCGTAGAGTTTTTGGCCGTTGTCTGCAATTGCAGCAACGCTTCTATATACTTATCACAAAACACAATATTACAATATACAATATTTTACACTCAAACACTATTTTAATCTCTTCATTATCTTAAACAAAAATTACACTATTCGACAGCGATTCTAGAGCAATTAATATTTTTTGTATATATAGGTATATATCTGACTAAGAATGATGTATCTGCATTATTGCTGCATTATTTAATCTGCACACTTCTAACTTCGGCCAAGAACACACTTCTAAACTAAACTCAATCTATCTGGGGAATAAAAGACTTATTCAATTACAGATTTTACATTCCACTTCGTTTTCCATGCAAAGTGACTTTTTTAATTTTAAAATACAATTAAAATCGCTAGATGCGACTTTTACATATCTTCAAGAACATTCAAAATGAAAGATAATACTCCAAGTAGTATTTGCAATTAGTATTCATCCGAAAATTTTGATGGAAGAAAGTACCTGCAATAACGTTTTAAAAGTGCATCAAAATTAGACGGAATTTTGTGGGCGGTACTTCAACTATAAATCAAGATTGTACATAAGGATAAGTGAATAGTTAAAATGGGTGATAAAAAAGAGGTAATGTTCGACGGGTGGATGTACGACGTGACAGAATTCGTCTCCAGACATCCCGGAGGAAATGTGATTGAGTATTACACTAAAAACAAAGGGGAAGATGCGACGATTCCCATCCTCCAGTTTCACAACCGTTCCATAAAACACGTCCACGCTATCATGGGCACTCTCAAAAAACGACCCGCTACTCTCGAAGACTGTAAGAAACTCGGTTTCATTTTTCGATCTTTCACACTCCAATTGTTAAAATTATCTAGAAAAAAGAACAAAAATTTTTAAAATTAAAATAGTTTCAAATATTTAGTTTAAAAATTCCAAAAATTTTGCTAATAGTTTAAAATATTTTCACAAAATGTTGATGTTTAAATTTTTGTACTGACGACTAAATGATTTATAATTTTCAGATGATCTGAGCCCTGAGAAGAAAGTGCTGCACGACGAGATGACAGCGGAGTACATGAAACTTTTTAAAGAAGTGGAAGCCGAAGGGCTGTTCAAGCCTAATTATCGGTACAACTTGTGTGTCCTCCTAGAAATATTGACCTGGTTCATCGTCGGTGCTTATCTAGTCAGAAATTTCGACGACTGCCACCTTATCAAGGCCGTTGGGATCATTATGGTTGGTCTTGGCATGGGCCGTTCTGGACTTCTTCAGCACGAGGGCGGACACAACTCCATCAGCGGCATTCCCAAAATAGACAAATCTCTCCAGAATCTCTTTTTCGGTCAGCTTTTTTTATTACCCGACACAAAATATTGTTTTTTTGCCTTATGAGTTCTGATGATATTAAAGATCCAAGATCAAAGGATATTTAAAGGCTGAATGCATGGGAATAAATTAATAATTGTTGATTACAAGATTTAAAATAAAATAATTATAATTTCAGGATTTTTTATGGGGATGTCAGCGAAGTGGTGGGTTCGGAAACATTCCCGTCACCATGCAATGCCTCAGAGAATCGGCCACGACACCGACATGGAAATAATGCCCACGCTTGCTGTTTATGAAGAGTGCATTACAGACCCCAAGAGTCTTTGGCAAAATAATTGGTTCCTCAGAAATCAGGTATATCCTGCATTAATAATCTACAAACGCTTTACAAATGTGAAGGTTATTTGAAGGTGAATTTTATTTTCAGTTTTATGTGCTGATGCCATTCACCCTGATGACCTATATTCCTGTTGGTGCACTTGTGTTGTTCCCGACGTGGAGTCTGTGGTACGGTCACTACGAGGAGATCGTGTCTGTGATCTTGCACTTCTGCGTGGCAATCCCCACTTTGGGGGTGTGGCCTTACGTGTTGGCGAAAATCGTGACGGGGTGGTACTTGCTCAATAACTTCTCCCTGAACCACACCCACCTGCCCACCGCGAAGGGCAATCTGCACTGGCTGGAGTACTGCACCAAGCACACGGCCAACCTCACCAACTCCTATTTCAACGACTGGTTCACCATCCTGCTCAACTACCAAATCGAACACCATCTCTTCCCCACCATGCCTCAAAGCAATCTCCGCTATGTCGTCCAAAGAAGCAAGATTCTCGCCCAGAAATTCAATTTGCCTTACCGCGTATTCTCTCTCTTCGAAGCCGAGATCGAAATCATGAAACACATCTACCGAGTCATGATCCACATCCGAAAAGTTGCCAAGAAGGATCAAGCCGAATAATTTCAGCAAAATAATTTACCCCATTCAATTGTTAATTTTAAAATGCAACCACAGGGTGTCTCAATTACTGTCTCTTTCGCCCTGTACAGTTTATACTCAAAGATACATCATCACATGGTCCTTCGAATGATGCTATCTTACTTTGATGCCATATTATGTGTTTTGTTGTGGATTGGATTGGATGTGGGAGGGGAGACATTATAAAATGGACACCGTGTAGACTATTATTTTCATAACTTAAATGTCACAAGATGCTACTGGTCCCGAAACAAAATCATTGTCGTTATATAAATCGTGCCTTTGCTAATTCTTGATCTACTGCCCATCACTTGTCTTTTTGCTCAGTCGAAGATTATTATATGTTTAAAATAAATACATAGATTGTTTACAATTTGTAGAAACACTTTAAGAATATTTGCATTACAAACGCAAATAAGTTATTTGTCTCGAGGTGACTTTAATAGTCTTTGAGTTAACAAGCCCCCGGTAGAGTGTCACTTCACTTGTAAACTTGTAACGCTTGGCTTGGAGTGTCACTCTCCTCTTCGCTTTACGCGGAAAAGAGACCATTCAAGAACAATCCCGCCTAAAATTCGACTTCCATCGCGTGGGGCAAAATTACTGTCTTACCGTGTCAATTTAAAGGACGTGAAAGTTGAAGGCATAAGGGACCATTCAAAAATAAGAATATTGTCCCACGTGACTGAATTTCGAATATAGGCAAACGAGAGAGGCTTCAATTAAGTGACCCCCTTTCCGCTTGAAGTGACATTCGATGGGGGTGGGGGGGGAGGCCTTTATGGATAAAATTGCGCACGAATTTTTCATTTACCTCAAATTTCACAAAGCATACGATTTTTTATTCGATTGATGAAGAACGCAAATACCTTATAGCCACCACAATAATTCATACGCCATAATGCAGCTGCCAATCGAAATTTGGTTTTCAAATGCGTTTACAACGATTTTTGCGGCCGATATCGTTACTGATTTTCATAGTTTTGAATACAGCATTTGTTAAAGAAGATCTAGCTTTTGATGCTTTTTATACGCACATGGCTCATTTTTAAATAATATGAATGAAGAAAAAGTTCTAAAATAAGGGTGATAGCGTGATAGGGATGATGATAACAAAAATAAGTTAATTTCCTCTCTAAATGTTCCCCCGGGTAGGTATAAATATATGTAATAATGCTTTTTCAACCTAAACTAAAGAAGTCAACCGAAAAATTCTTAAGTGCCGGTAGGGCACCCCAGTAGTAAATATATATTTCTTTATTACTTTGCGTAAATCAAAGAATGTTTGTTTTTATTAAAAGCTACATCACAGCAAAGTCATTCCCATTACAGCCAACTAAAAGCAGCGAACAGAATAACAGAGAATACAGAGAATTTTGTTGGTATTAAATTGGTAACGGAATTTCGTGCCTTCTCCAATTCTGCCTTCAAGTTTTCGATATCTGATTCCAGGAATTCGTTTTGCAGCGTTAAATTGGCGACGGATTTTTGTTCCTTCTCCAATTCTGTATTCAAGGTCTCTATATCTGATTCCAGGAGTCGCTTTTGCAGCATCTCATCATACTCCATTCGAATTTCGATGGCCTCTTGGACGTTTTCGACGAAAATACCGTCGACACCCATTTCGAAGTAGTAAAATAATTCTTTCTGCTTGTCTTGCTCGTCACATTTGACCGTGCAGCCACGATAAGATATTTCGTGAGAGTCATATATCGTGAAGAGCCCCATTTTAAGCCCTAGGCGATGGGCTTCTCTTACAAAATCTTTGGCAGGAATAAATCCTCCAAGACTTTCGATTTCTTCTTTGTCATAACTAATGTTCAAAAACTTGATTTCTGCCTCCACTCCGGTGTACAGCAACTCCTTCCACACACTTAAGTGCTGCGCCACTCCCGCCACTTCTTTCAAACCTTCGAAGGTCAAATGACGCAAGTTATTGGAGTCCGCCAACATTAACAACTCCATGTCCGTTTTATTTTTCAGATACGGCAAAGAGTCGAATTCGAAACTTTGAATGATGACCTGACTACACGTGATAGGATGAATCCCGTTCTCATCTGTGTAGTTACAGCTTTGGGTGTCCCCTTTTCTAATCGGGTAACCATATTTCGCAAAAACCTCCAGGACTTTATCCTCCATGTAATGTAACGATCTGTTTTCATTATGAAATTTTGGATGCTTGATTTCTGGTATTACTCCTGTAAAAATTATGAAAAATTAGCGGTATTCACATCTATTGAGAATTTATTTTTTTAGATTTTAAAATCCAAATAGATTTTACTAGGCCACCAGCATTAAGGCTCAGTTTTGAAATGTTGGCATCCAGCAAGCATTGGCTGATTTTGTAGTATGCAAAAAATTGCAATGCAACCCCACCATAATATTGTTAGTATATTATGAAATAATACTCACTTGTGCTTATCGCATTTTGGCTACAAATTCCATGGAACATAGTTGGGAACAGGATGGTAGAATTAAATAGTATATTTAGAAACGGGTGGATCCAATGAATAACGAAATCCCATATTTTCCTCTCTCGATTTTATGGGCCAACCAAACGTAGGACACTTTTTTGATAAACCTCATGTTATGAGGATGCTTTTCGACTATTTAAACTATTTTTTACAAAATTTCTTCGTGTTGAAATCGATTTTTGAAAAAATCAATTTTACATGGGATTGCTTGATTAGGATTGTCTACCAAGTGTGAAACAGGAGTAGGGCCTCCCTGCTATTAATCGCGTCAAGGATGACTCAAAAACTCAATTTTTACTTTTGTGGCATTATGACACGCTGATTGAACCCACCCATATTATCTCTAGTATCCTACCATCCTGGTTGGCAACAACAATCACGATTGTGTATATTGATTGGTGATAACTTATATGTAGTCTTGAATTACAGTATATAAGAATATTTCTGAATTGAGACAGAGCAAAATACCTATGTTGTTGTATATATTTATGTTGACAATGAGCGTGACAAAATGCAATGCGCAAACGTGGACTATAATGGTTTGCATTGCAATTATGAAACTCCACTCTGGGTTAGCATCCTTCGAAATCTGATTAAAACCGAAATAACCCACTCTGAAATGGACTGTTTTGATTTTTCATTATAATAAGGCGATTTTAATCTTGCGCATGCGCAGACAGACAGACTATTTCCAACTAATTTAAATAATCCATTTTCCTGATTTATAAGCCTCGCGTGAATACCTACATTATATATGCAAATGATTTATTACCAATTGAATAATTATTTACTATTTATTCGGTAATTTAGTAATGAATAATGAAATGCTATGTCGAAACTCTCGAAACCCACCATTAATGTATCAGGGCACTTTCGTACAAACCATAGAATTTCAAAAACCGTACCGTGTCACTGGCTTGATAAAAAAGTGCTTGTTAAAAACTTTGATACATTTGGGAGTAAACAAGGAAATTTGATCGGTTTGTCAGCTAAATTTAGGCTGACTTACTATATGCATAGATAAATAGCAAAAAGGAAAAAAGCATTGCTTTTTTAAAAAAGGTTGCCATTTTCCCTTTTTGTAAAAAAGCAATTGCTTTTTTGTTCCTTGGGAGTAAATGAAATTGTTGGGTTGTGTTGCAACTTTTTGCAACTTTTAAAAATGTTGAAGATTAAAGTTGGCCATAATTTTCAAAATTTTCAGCTTGTACATATGCATGCCATAAATTTTAAGATGGTCCCACGCATGTTTTGTATCATTTGAAAGGTCTTGATTAGATCTTTCTAACTGTAGTTTCAGTGCCCTACGTTCACATTTGACTTGACCTAGTTATTGGCTTTTTTAATTTTGATACCCGAATTCGGGCATTAGAGAATTATCAATAACTAAAAATGTATTTTAAAGTCCTTCTACACCACAGCAAGGTCATTTACTCCCAAATTGACCAAAGTTAATAACTGATATTTTTTGTGGCCCAAGCCATTGTGCTGTGCACGTTCGGGAGTCGGGAAATTTCGAGAAAACACGCCAAAATTTCAGGAAATCTCTAGAAAAGGTATATTTCAGTTGTGGTGAGTAATTATTGAAATATAATAGTAAATTAAATTACTAACCGATGGTTCTATTTTGTTTGTATGACATTTTGTGAACGACGTCAAGATATTCTTCGAAAGTTGGTATCTTGAAGAGTTGATTAAATAGTTGTGGTCGAATTCCCACGGGTTTCTGAATCACTGTCAAATTTCTCAGTTCTTCTAACTTAAAGTCTGCAATGAACCACTCATTTACAAATGTTTGGTTTTTCCCATCCAATTCTAAAGTCCAATTCCTCTTGAGATGCTCGAATCCCAGATGATTCTTGACATCTGTTCCGTCCGTTATTGTCAGATCATGGAAACAGACCAAATGATCATCTTTTGTCAAAACCAAGTCCGGCTCAACGTAATCTGCCTTTTCTATCGACGCTATTTCGTATGAACCAATAGTGTGCTCCGGCATAAACACTTTTTCCCCGCGATGACCCATCAGTAGTGACGGTTTTCCATCCAACGTGTCCCATAGCCCAGGTTCTTAAAAAAATAGTCCAATAAAAAATATTTGCAATGGGAAGAACAAGATATTTCAGTCCAGGTCCAGATACAGAGGATTTATATTAAGCCTAGTTTATACTCCGGACTCTGGGTTCCACTACGGTTATCAGTTATCATGGAAATGGAAGGGAAGGATAATGCCGTGATTACATTATTAGTTCAATCAAAATGTGAATTGAAGTTATCTTCGTTTTTTGGGTCGTTAAAATATTTGAACATGAAAAGTGAAGAACTTCATTTTAAGTTGATAATAACAATAACGTCATAAAACCTAAACTACAAGTTTAAAAAATTAAAAACTTCCCTTCAACTTCACGGTAGCTTCGTGAAACCTGTACTATAAACTAGGCTTAGTTGAAAAATAATATTTAATTGCCAATGACGTATTGTTTTAAGAATATATTTTAATGAATATTTAAAGAGTTCATTTTCGAAACTGTTGTTGTCTTTACTAAATAGAAGTTTGGTATTGGCATATCACCCATATATATTTTGTAATAACATTGATTAGTTAGCAGAATGAATTTTTGCTAACAGTAAATAATTACTCGTGGATGTTTTTGTTTACAATTTAATTTGTTTTTCAGAATTACCTTGATTTCGAGAAATCCTTCCAGTAAAACCAGAACTTACAAAAACGACGAGGATGAATAAATAAGTATTATCCATTTTTATGCTAAATCACATTCAAAGACAATGAAATGCTAACTAAGAATGCTAAATATCTATTGACAGGTGGTCTTTATGTCTGAAAAGTTATTTTCACATTATCAGTTTGATAAAATAATTCCCACAGATGTATTGTGTTCAATTTGAAATCGATACACATGTAATCTCGTTCAAAAGCGTGTCAAAGTGACTTGATGTTAAGTAAATGACCTAAATGATCTCAAGTGCAGTATTAATAATGCTTTAATTGTAGAATGGATAAGTCAAGATAAACTTATGTAAATCTGTGAAAGAATTCGAAAAATTTCCAGAATCACACGTAGTTAATCGACAGTTTGGAGGAGTAATTCCTATTTAGTTTGCATCGTCACGTTCATAAATGTTCATGAACTGTCTGTCAATGCCAAATTCTATGTATAACATCGTCATACTCAATTAACATTAACATTTCAATATAGAAAACTCCCATTCAGCCTGTCATCATCAATGCGATATTATTATCTTATCTGATAAAACTCAAATTAGGGATTAGTACTTAGGGGGCTGTAATGAAATCACAGTGGAAATAATACCATTAAATGGTCCATGTCAATAGTCAATATACCTATACTGCTTATATGTACACAATGCACATCGTTATGTATATGACTAATGATTATAATATTCAGTATCCACATTTATAATTAATAATATACAGAGAGGTTCTTTTCGGAGTTGACATACCTGATACGCAGAATACTATTTAGGAGCTATACGATTTTTAGGTCTAGAAGCTACTCGAGCTCAAAATATGAAAAATGCAAAAAACTGAGATTTCGGTTTCCAAGTTATTTGATTACCATTTAGTCATCTTCATGGTCTGCATACAGTTTATGAAAGTTCTTAATCTTATCCGGTCTGATTTTTATCTAAAAGAGGATTTTCCGGAATGTTTTTCAAGTTTAACGGAGTTTCTGTTTTCAATAACTTTTATGTCACAAATAGCAGGAATAAGTAATGATAAAAGTATTTGATTAAATCAGTACTTTTAAAGACTCTTTAATCACAAACTCGCATATTTAAGACATATGCGATGCCTGCATTTTTGATTTCGAGTAGCCATGTGCCATGTACGTTGTACGTGTATTGTCTAGGCTTAAGAATCATCCCAGTCAGGAACCCACTTCTTCCCTGCACTGGCCCAATGTAAGGTTTGTGTCGGCAAAGTTGGCAAAACGTTAGTGTTGGCAACAGGTCAAGTTTTAAAAAAAAGTAACGTTAGTTTAACGTTACTTATAGTTCGATAAAATGACTGTTGGATGTTAACATTGGCCCTACGATGGTCGAAAATGGAGTGCTTTTGGCAATTACTTGGCCAACGTTACAATTACATTAATATTTTAACATTAGGTTTTCGATAAAAACTAACACAACGCCAACATTCTGCTGATAAAATCAACATAATTACAACGTTAGAATAACGTTGACAAATTGTTGTAGTCAAAAGCGCCGCCATTGTTATTTGCAACTGACGCTGCAGCATGCTGTTATCAGAATAAGGGCTATATATAGTGATCATCATGCCTAAACCAAAAAACCGAAAATATTCTGTGGTGTTATTTCCAAAAGAAAAAACAGTTAGCGTCGTGCCCTCAAATTGGCTAGTTACTCCTACTCAATGCAAATGGCCAGGTTTTGTCGGTCCATCAGTTTCAAAGCTATTGCAAGATAGCGAAGCACAACCAAACCCGGATTGGATAACATGTTCAGCAAAAGTGTTAGGAAGCTCAGGTAAAAATCCTTGATAATTATCATTTTTAAACCATTATAACATATATATGTAATCAAGGTACTAAAAGAATGTATTTGATTATTTTAAATCAATCTAAAATATCACTTATACCTTATTTTACTTTTAGATAACTACTTGAAAGCAAGGTGAAAAATCTAAGAAAGCTGAGGACACTTCAAACGTGGACAGCGAAGACAGCGAAAATATTTCGAGGTTAAGAAAAAAGAGAAAGACTTCAAAACAGGTTACAAGCAGCGATTCAAGTGGTAACGAGAGTGACGATTTGGAAATCAGAGATCCAGATTTAGAACCACCCCTGGGCTCCCTTCTCAATAGACAAGGTAATTTTTTCATATTTTTATTTACTATAATATAAGGTTACACATGTACAAAACCTATATGTTCATAATATATGTTTCAGCTGGTCCGTCTCAGGAACATAATACTGCAAACCAAGAGCCCGTGAGTCTGTTCCTACTTTCATCAGATTCTAACCAAAATCAAGATTTTATTCTCGACTTTGAACAGGAATTTGGACAGTTTGATATTGCAGGAAATAATTTTCCATCCACCAGTATAGAACCACAATCGACTCCACAAACAGTAGTAAGCCTACAAAATGTAGTATCTCCTCGTTCATCAATCCAAAATCGACAGCCAATACTGCAATCCAGTAATAATTGCGATAGCCCTTCGTGCAAAAGTAATATATTCAATAATACTAATTCAATATCCTATTTAAATTTATATTAATTTAAATTTATAATTAAAAAATAGGCTAAAAATAAGTTACGGAAATAATTTTGTATATTTTAATAATTATCTATGTTGGATAGATTTTCAGGAAGTAATTTTGAGAAAACTTGTTCAAATACAAGCTAAGCAAGATGATATCATTCAAATGCTTTCCCGAACATGCGAACAAGACAAGGGAGAAAATTTTGATTTGAGTCCTTTTCCTGCTTTTCCTATTCAAAACGAGGGGGATTTAACTTTGCTTGAGAATTGCTTACAGGACACCAATAACGAAACTGGTTTGGTATGTAAATGTATCCTTATTAAACTTCATAAATAAATTCATAAATTTTTATAGTTAGATTCTTTGCGTTTTAGAAAAACAGGAAATTAATACTTTAAAGTCCAAATACTGTAATTTAGTGTTCGAATTAGTTACTGTCGTATTCTTAGGTTTCCATACATTTTAAAGTTGTTTTCCCATAAACGCAAAGTATCTGTTTACAGCATTTTAATAGATTGCTAATTGATAAACTATATTGTAATTTAAACATCATTATGTAGATATCGTATCTTAAACAACTGGGTGGAATAACTTGCGAAAAAGTTGTGCGTAAAATCCTTAGAAGAACTTTCGGTCCCGAACTGTCATGTAAGATATCCTACACTGGACGAGGAAAAAATAAAATCTCACTTTCGGCTCATAAAAATATCTGCAAAGCCGTATTCTGTAAGTCTATTGGCACTATTGTGCTGTATTCTGAAAAACATAATTAAATAAATATAGTAAGTATATATATTTATGTATATCCTTTAAAGGTGCAATTAGACTGAACAAAGACGGTAAAGGAAGTACTGATGACAAAATTGAGAAGATCATAATGGACTGGTTTCGATTTTCAGCAGATCGTAATGGTGGGAGAGAAATAAGGCGATCAAGTGAACAACAATTGTAGCAAGTCAGAAAAAATAAAATCAGAACAGAAAAATGTCTTCTGCTCGGAATAAGCGACTTAATATTGCAAAGTCTGTAGAAAACTTATTAGTCGAAATTAATAATCCTAACCAACAATGTAGTAGTAGTGGCGATGGCAATATTTTTGTAGAAGAAAGTACTTTTAACGTAGTTCGTTCTCATAGTCAAAGTACGCTTAGTTCAGATATTGAATATTTGCAAAATTCTCCTAATAGTTCAACAGACACGGCTAATTCTGATAATGAAAGTACATCCCCGGCTAAAATCGATAATTGAGTAAGCGCGTTCTAAAACTACACTTTACAATAACAACAAATATCTAATTTATTAATTTGCAAAATTAATTACAACAATTATC
>JABASH010004687.1:0-13510 GCA_019776445.1 Tomocerus maximus | reverse complement strand
CCAAGACACAATCTTCCTTGCCAATATTTCCTGGTAAGGCATCAGGTGATAATTTTCCAGTTGCTAACATAATATCTCTAAAGTTAAGAGGTGCATAGTAAACAGTGCAAGTTTCTGAATTTTCATCCGTAATACTATCTGATGTGTTGTTTGGAGATTCTATCCAATTGATAGTAGAAAGGTCACCTCTTATCAGAGTATTAATGTATGCATGCGAAACTGGCCTCATTTTGGATATTTCCTCGTCAATCGGAAGATGACTGAACGATCCAATTTTTCCATCGAAGATTACGTTTTGGAAAAGATCTTTCTCGAGGATTTCTTGGAGAATTGCATCAGGTTGCGTAAAATCTATGGGAGTTATGTTTTCTTCAGGATGGAATATACTTCGAATTTTATTTCCCCCAAGTTCTTGCTTGAGACATTTTATAAGTCCAATAATTCCAGATGTTTGGTCTCCACGGGATGTCAAATATATTCTTGGGTAATTTTCCGATTCGTATGGCAGTTTTACATGATGTTGCACATCTTGAAACCATTCAAATGAGTTATTTGAAATGGGAATGTGGATGATATCCTTACCCAGTTGTACATTCTTTGTCACCTATAATGCAAATGTTTATTCAGTCTTTCAATATTTAGAATTATTACTGGAATGTGCAGCTGTGGAAATGTTTCGTTTTAAAATATGATTAGTTGATAGCCGAAAAGATGAAATACGCAAAATATTACGCATTTCATTGTTACCTTCCTGTACAGAAAGAAAGTGGTGTTTCTTGAAGATTTCTTTGCTACAAGAGTTAAATTCCTTAATTGCGTACAGTTCAAATCATTATTCGTAATATCAGAGCGAATTAGCAAAAATCCTCCATCTTTGATGAAAACGGATCCCATCTCGACGAATCTAGAGTCTTCAATAATAATTAGATCTTGTCCATCTTGCACTATAGGGTAATCCATGTTATCTGCTAAAACGATATTAATTCCTTTTTGCTCCATGTCTTCAATTGTATCCATTTGCTCATCTGACCTTAATGTGAGTAACACCACATTAGCCTGTAACAATATATTTTTCAAAATTAGTTATCTCTCACATGATATGGGAAAGATATTCATAAAGACATAAATGATACCTTGCACATGGGTCTAGTTCGAATAGAGTGGAGAATATTTCGACTACAAGATTTCTGGCAATCAGGACAAACTTCTGAGATAGTTAGTTTTCGCGTAGAGGAGTTCTCTATTATAATATCAACGATGTTTTCAAAAATTAGTTCATCAGAAATATCATTCGTGTGATTAGGAAATTCGTCGATATATCTCGTGAAGATGTATCTCAGTTGTTTTGCACGGGAGGATCTGTTTGGCCTTCGTGGTGACTGTGTGGACTCTAAGCCTCGGAATTCGATACCAGGACACTTCACGACATTAACATTTAGCAATCTCCTCGCGATAGCTCCTGTAAAATACAATTAAACATTTACAGAAGGATAAATAATACAGATATTATTGCTAGGAAAATTATTCTCCAATATAATTCCCCACCTTCCAGTTGCAGCGAACAATATCATAAAATATTTCTGATATTGAAAGCCAGATTGTAAACCAGTAGTTTCCTAGACTGACATAAGCAAAAGTAAGTAAAATGGAGCTAACCTTCAGGAACACCAACTGCGTTTTTGTTATTTATGATGAAGTCCTTAAATATTCCTGGATGAAAAATAGCTTTCTGGATGCGAGTAGGTAGTCGCAAAGATCCTTTATCACTATTTATCAGCGAAAATTGAAGCATCGTATCCAGGAATGGAACCCAGTTATCATTCCAAGACAACATTGCTGAATCTCCTATTATTATTTAACTATTGTTAGTCTTCGTGAAATTTTCACTGCTGAAAATTGTAAATGCCCATAGAAAATGAAAGATTCATTAATTTTATTGAGATAAATATCTCACCTTCATTGTTACACTTGGTTATCCCAACGAAAAGTCCACTGTAATTATAACCTCGCAATTTTAATTCTCGATAAACCTCAGGAGATTCCAGAGAGATGTACTTAGAATCACTTTCAGTCGTTTTTTCGAAGAAATCTGAAATATTTATGAATTCTTTGACGATATCATTTGATGTTCGTATACATCCTTTGCACACAACAACTGAACTTTCCACAATTTCAAATTCTCCCTTATTCTCCATGAAGTTGATGGTAAACTTGGTTGTATGACCCTCTTGCAAAATAGTAGCTCTTTTGAAGTAAACATCTTCAAAAATGACTGGCAACTCTTCGTAGTGTTTATTGTGGATCTTTGCGAAGGTCTGCCAAACCAGTACTAAATAACCTGTTGCTGGATACAGATTTCTTCCATCAATATTATGTCCTTCCAGATACCTGTCATTTTCATTGTCTAAAGAAACTTCGACGGTTTTGGCTCCTGATTGAAAAACTCCCTGAAATAACAAATTGACATTGTGTCATATAATCAACATGGAAATGCCACTTTCCCTCAAAGCCACATCTTTAAAATAGTACGTATGTATTCACTATTCACTTACTGAGTAAAATGATACAACAGGCCATGAAAATGTGTGATCCCATTGTACCAATGGACTGATCAAATCTGCTTTCAACGAAACAGGATACTCCACCTTGTCATACAATCCCGAAAAGTCAGGGTTTAAACCAGAATTGTACATTTTCCCCAAAGATGTTAGCAGAAAATGAACGTTATCTGATGCAGTGCGATTCATCAGTGGGATATTGACGCATGATTTTGGAAGAGATCTTTTCAAAATAGCTTGCATAAAGCCATGGGGTGCAATTTCTATTGCAATAGCATTTTCAGGAACATGAGCCAAAGCTTCTTGGAATAATACAGGCGATAGCATATTGTTGACGTGATACCCCGGAGAATTTACTTGGGCCCAAGGAGAATCCCAATTAAGTTCTGGAATTGATGAACTGATCCATCGTTTTGATCTGGGAACATCCTTTTTTATAATCTCATCTAGTAAAGTTTTGAGATGAGGACCGACTTCGTTGATATATTTACTGTGAAATGCTCTTCCGCATGATCTGATTTCTTTTGCAAATATCCCTTCTTCAGTCATTTCCTTGATAAAAGCCTGTATGGACTCAAAAGGTCCTGACACGCTAACATTATCTGCACTATTGTGACATGATGGAAAAATATCGGATGGGCATCGGGCATGGGCTTCTTCCCAAGGAATTCCGATCGATGCCATTCCTCCAGGAGGAACTGGACAATCAAAAATTGCTTTTCCTCTTGCGTAGGCTGCCAATATTGTTTCATCCTTTGTTAAACATCCATCTGAGTAAGCACAAGTCAATTCACCAGCCGAATGACCTGTTTCGCAAACATCAAAATTAATTATATCATAATTACCCAAGAAAATTATATTTCTTTGATTTTCTTTAAGAGTAGGTATACCAATTATGCCATCAGGATAAATTCCAACATCATTAAGAAGGTCGACAAGTGCAACCTATTGTTTCAAGGAAAATTAACCTAATTAGATCTAGCCAAACTAGTTTCATATTACATAATAACTATTTTTCCAAACAGGAATATTTATGGGAAACTGATCCGTGTGGGATTATAATTATGAATGCAAGGTGAATCTGAAATTCGTTCTAATTTTTACCTGCATTGTAATAATTGACACGCAAGAATGAAGTATATTATCAAAATCAGTTTTATTCCATGATGTCAACACACTCATGAGATCGTACCCATGAGCATTTTTGAGAATTTCAGCTGAAGACTCGAGAGAGTGTTTAAATACAGGAATACGGATGAGATCGCGTGCCATTCCACTCCATTGACTTCCAATCCCCGGAAAAATAAACCACACAGGAAGTTTTTCTTTAGGGATTCCCTTGTATTCCTTTATTTCTTTAATTGTATTTTCCTCGTTAATGAGAGCATAACCTCTGAAATTATGACCAGCAATGTTACTCTTGCAAACATCACGAATCAATGCATGTTGTTCATTGTCTGATTTGATTTTGTTCAATGCCCATTCAACAGATTCCTTTGTTCTCCCAGAAAATGGAATGATACTGGGGATACCAAGGGTATGATGATTCTTTTCTGCAACTTTTGTTTGTTCTAATAAGACATGGACATTGCAGCCTCCAAATCCAAATGAGTTAATCCCTACGAAACCTCCATTCCACGGTAAATTATCGGAAACAACCTACAAAATATATAAATTAGCAGAAATATTTATGTTGTTCCACAATGAAGGGGGATTTTTTACTTTTTTACTTTAAGTTTTCCTTCTAAAAGCCCCGGGATATTTTCATTTGGTTGAGTGTAATGTATATTCGCTGGTATTACTCCGCTATGCAAAGCAAGAATGACTTTTGCGATAGAATTAAGTCCAGACGATGCTTCAGAGTGCCCAATATTGCTTTTGACAGATCCAATTAGCAGGGGATTTGAAGCATCTCTATTTTTGCAGAAAACTTCAGCGATTGCATTTAATTCTTGAGGATCTCCAATTTTTGTTCCTGTTCCATGTGCTTCTACGTAAGAGACCGAAGAAGGATCCACTCCGGCTTCTTCGTAAACTTGTTTCATTAATTCTTTCTGCATTTGTCCATTGGGGAAAGTGATACCCTCTTGTTTGTAGCCATCTGTGTTAGTTCTGATATGACGAACTATGGCATAAGAGCGTCTGGCAACATTCTTCCGCTGTAAATAAATTGCTACCACAGATTCACTTCTTACAAACCCGTTTCCTGAAAAATGTGGAAAATAAAAGTATAGCTGAAAAGTAAGAATAACCTTTGCCATTTCGTTAATATTTACGTTACATATTTTTCCAGGATTATTGCACGGTTATATTATAATTATATTAATAATGGTATACTACAACTGTGCCAGGATTAGTATTAGGCATAACATATGGAGGATAAAGTTTTCCTGACTTCATGTAAGTGAGAAGGATTGCTTAATACCTGAATTGTCGAAAGCTTTACACTTCCCTTCAGGGGAAAGCATTCCAAATTTGAAAAACTGTAAAGTTTGTTCTGGACACAGAACTATGTTAGCGCCTCCAACAATGGCTGAATCACAAATTCCTGCCCGAATATCTTGCACAGCTTGATTGAGCGCAAACATGCTAGAAGCACAGGCGGTATCCACAGTCGAGCTTGGTCCTTTTAGATCAAATGTGTAGGATATTCTATTGGAAAACATGGATCTGGTACTACCCGGGAGTTCATATCCAGTAGTTTTGTCCGGAAATCGCGTCCAGAATTTGTCACCTTCATTGGTCGATGCTCCTATGTACACTCCTGTGTTTGTTCCCTCGTAATTCATTTGGGTTGAAACCTTCAAATTATATTGGAAGTGTTGGCTAGAAAATGTAGATTTTATTCATAACTAAAGATTAAAATCAAACCTGCGTCAATAATGGCTTCATATGTCACTTCCAACAGCATCCTCATTTGTGTGTCCATCACACTAGCTTGCTTGGCATGAACATTGAAAAAGGATGCATCGAACTTGTCCAAATCTTTTATTTGTCCAGTTCTTGGTAGTCCATACAATCCGGGTAACCATCTTCTACTTACATCATATCACACCAGCTTGCTTGGCATGAACATTGAAAAAGGATGCATCGAACTTGTCCAAATCTTTTATTTGTCCAGTTCTTGGTAGTCCATACAATCCGGGTAACCATCTTCTACTTACATCAGTGACCAAGTCTTTATTCTGATAAAGATTTTCTCGAAATTCTTCCATGCCATTACTTTCGGGAAATCTACCTGATATTCATGTTTAATTTCAATTTCATGTTAATCTAAAATCTATTTATGTCTATCCAGATGTATGTAGTTAGTACCTGAAATACCCGATATCACAACTTCTCCGAAGTAGCCCTCAGCGAATTTTGCACTTTTACTGCTCATTTTGTTCTCAGTATGTTCTGGTCTCACGAGTTGTCTTAGAGAAACTTAAATTGTAACTGTGATGTGGGGACTGGGGAGTCTGGACTGAGTCCTACCAAAAGTCGTATTATATTCTGGTAAACATGCTCTTTATATAAATTTAGAAACAAAGCATTAGCTCTTGTTTATTAAGCATGACCTTGCATTGAGAGTATTTATTAAACTAATTCGTGATTCATTCTACAATCAACTATTGAAGTCTGTACAGCGATTTGCAATCATTAATCTCTGACTCTGACCAGGCTAACATGCAAAATGTGTTTCAGTCGAACTAATTAATCACACGAGAGATTATTATGATAAATATGACCTATTGTACTATGGACTGCTACAACCTAACCAATGACAAGGATATTCCTCTGAGAAAACAAGTAAAATGTGTTCTATTTGAAATTCACGCATGTGAAATATTGTTCAGCCCAATTTTAAGGCATCTTAGCTAAACCCCGTTTCCAATTTTAGGGTCCATTCAAGCCACGATTCTTAATATATATCGAGGGCACGTAAGGCTTCGTTTTTTAGACTTTCAATGTTAAAAGCAGGAAAAATTGTCAAAATTTGGGGTCTGGAGTGGGAATTTACAAGTCTTAATCTTAGTTTTAAAATGGTTGACGATAAAAAAGAAGCCATCTTCCATATATCATGATGTACATTTGTATGGCTTATGTGTAAAATTTCATGTATCAGGTGGAAGGTGGAACACTGGGGCCCTGAAAAGTTGTCAGTCGAGTTGGCTAGACCAAACAACGACCACGATTTGGCTAGGCCAGTCCACACTGGTGGAATGCTGGGGCGGTAACATATTATGTACATATTTATTATCATCTATATTCAGTTGCTTAATGATTTTAACCTTCATAGTTTTTAATTTCAATAAAATAGAAACGTAATAGTAACAGCTACGCAATTACCATTCTTCAGTGTTCAGGGAATATCCTTTTCTTATGGCCATTTCTGGAGGAGTGTTACAGCACCTACTCCCAAAAGCTTATTAAATTAGCATCGATTTCAGAAAATAATGTATAGCAGTTGTTAGACAAAATGAATCAATTATGCGTACAATCAATTACGACAGCTGAAATGTGCAGACATAATGAAATCGCAGTAACAAACTCATCAAAATTACTAAATCTTTGGATGTGCTTATCTAATATTTTTACATTGAAATCAGACTATTAGTATTTGCATTAGTAGAGTTAATTGCACTGGTTTTAAAATAACGGAGCCTGTATATATACTCGACGAAAAGGAAACCTAAATTAAATGCGCAGCACGAAATGCTTATTGGAATTGGATGTTGCATGATACATGCCCACTACCGATCTTCTTGTTCATTCGTTTGCTCATAATTTTACTACAATGCCTATCCGACTGGTCACAGTGGTCTGATGTGTAAGTCAAACTAGACTGAAGGGTGAGGAAGGACGATGGAGGCAACTTAGACTTAGGTGTCTTTTGGTCTCTTTTCATGTACATGCTGACTAATTACATAGTAAACCAAATATTGCATGCGTATACCACGGTCATCTTAACCATATTCAGTTTAATTTCTTGAATAAAATCACATATATAATTAGTAAAACCTAATATCTACAATATTATTATTATTACATGCAATCCAAAAATCTCAATGCTTCTAGAAGGTTGTCAAAGTTGTCATTACTATTCATTAATGTTGCAGATTCCATTGCAATCGTAAAAATAGCCCATAATATATGAGCTCATACAATTGGCGATAATTATAACTGAGCAGCAGAGTTTTGAAATGGTACAAAACAAAGATAAGTACGACAGACAGATAAAACAGCTAAAAGCAGATGATGCATTCCTGTTTCAACTGTTATACAACAATATTAATACAAAACGCAACTTTTATATGGTGAGTGTACTATGTGTACATATGCGTACATATGTTCAGTTTATGTAACCTACTGTGGAGAAGATTGCTTCATATACGTACACGTACTAAGTTAACTAGGTAGATAGGGTAGAGAGAACTAGCTGGCACAACTGCACTTTCAAGCTTTATACCAATACTAGGCCACCAGCATTGTGGCTCAATTTTGAAAGGTTGGCTTCCACCAAGAATTAGCTGATTTCGTAATAAGCAAAAAATTGCATACAAACACAGCATCAACACGTGTTTTTTGTATACATGTATGTGGGATGCCATGGACTAGCTAGCGCGTGTTCAATGGGTTTGTACTACAGTTATTTGCATATTACGAGATTAGCCAATGTTTGCTAGATTCCGACCTTACACCGGTATTCCCACCAAGGTACACAGAAGACGTTTATTATAAAGATTTTTATAACTGCACTAGGTTCCCAGTACTGTCTTGGTACTGTCATTGAATTTCGAAAGCCTTAGGCGCCAATATTTGGTGTAATTTCGAAAGATGCTAACCCAGGGTAGTGTTTATTGTTCTATCGTACTATTGCAGAAAATAGGCGCTTGCGGATCGCATTTAGTCACGCTAACCATACATAAATCCAACATAGTCAGAAATATTTTTATTTATAGTAGTAATTTTTTATTGTTAGCTGTATAATGTTCATTTACGAAGTATCATAAACACTTAACTTGGTAATACCATTTACATCACGAGAATCAGTACCCACCTCACAGTCACACCATCCTATAAGCAAATGGAAAGACCTTGAGCTTTTATATCTTTAGCGTGGCATTGGTTGGACATTGAAAATGACAGTAGGTAGCTCTAGCTACAGTACATTCTATAAGCCAAAGTCTAAGTCTAGTCTATATCTAATCCTGTTTATGTTGATTTGATTAATTCCTTAGATCATTGCTTAATGGTCAAACTTCCCATTCACACAGTGTTAATTAGACAATCTATTCTTCAAATTACAGCAAAGAAATTCACCAACCAAATCAGCAGAAAAATGGGATCAAATAGCGTTGAAAAAAATTTATTTTTCCGACACAGCAATAAACAAACACATGAGCCGGTTAAAGGAAATGTTTCAGGTGGGGGTGATTTGGAAACTCTGGCATAGTTTCGATATTGGGGTATGTAGTAATGTAGCTATCAAATGTTTTATTTTTTTCTTAGGCCAAATCCCTACTTGGCTGGAAGGAACTCTGATAAGAAACGGAAGTGGCGTTTTTGAAGTTGGCAAAGACAAATACAATCACCTGTTTGATGGGCTGTCTGTTCTTCACCGATTTCATATTAAAGATGGCCAAGTATTATGATTTGTTAATTATCTAGTATTTATTGCATCTATTAATGAACCCCTTAAAACTCAGGAAAAATTATATTTTCTAAAGTTTAGAGGAATAAATGAAAATGAGATAGGACTAGGAAAGATAAAATTACTGATATCATATAAATTATACGTACTAAGTAAGCCAAAATGTTTGAACATCAGAAATCTAGTTGTAGCTTAAGAAAAGAGATAAAATTAGTTGCAAGATTATAATCAAATGACGGTATCATATTTTACAGGCCACTTATCAAAATCGTGCTTTGGAGAGCAATACCTACAAGGCAAATATGGAAGCTGAAAGAATCGTCGTTTCCGAATTCGGAACTAAAGCTTTTAAGGACCCTTGCCACAGCCTTTTTAATAGGTAAAGGTTTTTAACAAATGACAAAAGAATTTCATAAAATTGCGTGTTACTTTCTGTATACAGAGAGCTACACAAAAAACACATTTAAACAATGTAATGTCCACTTTTTGTAGACTGAAGTCTTCATTTCTTGGTATTGTGTCACCAACGAGTGCAGATGACATGACAGACAACTGCAGCGTGAATGTAGCTTATTATGGGGATCAGCTGTATGCAATGACAGAAACAGTATTCATTCATAGACTAGATCCTGAAAGTCTTAAGTCTCTCGGAAGAACCAAAATTAGAGATTATGTAGCAATGAATACCGCAACTGCTCACCCTCATGTCCTCCAGGATGGAACCGTTTTGAATATGGGGAACAACTACAGACATAAAAAAGGCCCACATTATTGTGTTGTTAAAATTCCTCCATCGTTCAACAGTGCTGATGGTAATAAGAGTTCAAAAATACTTAATTTATGCGTATTGCTAACCCAATAGTGAAAATTCCTCATTAACCCTTTTATGTCGGTTTTTCATTTATTCAATAGAAAGTAGCTACGCCAATGCAAAAATAATAGCGGAAATTCCTGCTCGCTGGAAATTCAACCCAGGTTAGATCCTACCACATTTTCATAGCACACTTGTAAACTGTGCTTAGGATATAACTAGTTATATCCTAGCACTTTTCTGAACTTGTTTCTTTTCTAACTTTTCTTAAATTCCATCCATAGCCTATTATCATAGTTTTGGGATGACTGCCGACAAAATCATTTTCATCGAGTCGCCCATCTGCACAAATATTCCAAAACTTGTTACGACGGATATTACTATGAAGTCATACCTGGATTGTATGCAGTGGTATCCCAATGAAAAGGTTTTTACACTTATTATTAATTATCTAAATAATATGACTTTTAAAAATTACGATCATGAACAAAGATATGTACTTACA
Source organism: Tomocerus maximus (assembly GCA_019776445.1). Taxonomy (NCBI): domain Eukaryota; kingdom Metazoa; phylum Arthropoda; class Collembola; order Entomobryomorpha; family Tomoceridae; genus Tomocerus; species Tomocerus maximus. Next base: position 2,999 of record JABASH010004687.1, on the reverse strand, counting down.
TGTAATGGCTATGGATTTCATGCAACGCCCAGTAGCACTTTCTTCACCATGTAATGTCGCTATTCACCCCTAAAATCGTGGTAGAAAGTGTTTTCACTCATTTCTTACAAAGTTGAACTTTCACTTCACTTTTACTCTGGTGAAAGTTAGGAGAAAGTGAAATTGAAGTTTCATATATTGAAAAACCGTGAAACCATTTTCATCAACTCTTAAGAAATTTAATGTGAACTTTATGGTGAAAGTAATTACTAGTACTGAGGAATACATTTCACTTATGATCGCCAGAAATGTCAACTAAAAATTACATTGATATCATTTCTTAGACAAGGCTGTACGTCGTGTCCATGACTGACGGAAAAATTCATCCCGTGGTTTATGACATAGATGGACTCTTTACCTTTCATCATATCAATGCTTACGAAGAAAATGGCCATTTGATTGTGGACGTAGCAGGCTACAATTCCGGAGAGGTAAATTACTTAGTTGTTCTGTGCAGGTCTTCAGTACAGTAACTATTAACTATTGTGCTTTAACGATTTGATATTATTATGTTAATAAGAGTTATTTATACTTTATTTCTAATTGTTTTGTATTCATACGTAGGTAATTGAAGAATTGCTGCTATCTAAGATGGATGTACCTGGAAAGTGGTTAAAAAGTGCCACAGCTAGAAGATTTGTTCTTCCTCTAAATGTTACTGGGGTACAGACCTAATTAATTTACTCTTAACATTATCCCTCAATAGTCTAACACTTTTGCTTGAAGAAATCAATTGAGAAGTAGTAATGCAATTTGTTAAATTGATGGTGTTGAATTTTCAGACTGAAAAGCCAGGAGAAAACCTCGTGGAACTTACAGGTGCCACAGCTACAGCTACTTTAAGCAGTAAATCAAAATCTGGGGCAGTGATAGTTGATTGTTCACCGCATCACTTGAGTAAACAGTGGTTGGAGTTACCACGAATTAATTACAAGTACAATGGAAAGCAATATAAATTTCTCTACGGGCTTAGCTCTGAAGATCCTGGATCTAAGAGTATTGATGAGCCCAATATTGTAAGTGTCCAGGGTTGATATCCTTTAAATTGAGAACCGTATAGCGGTCCTTTCACAAAAGTAGTTATGAATTACAGGTTAGTAATAATTATTGTCTTTCTAGATTACGAAAATTGACGTTTCCACTGGAAAAGAAACATCTTGGACTTTGAAAGACATAATGGCATCTGAACCAATTTTTGTTGCTAATCCTTCGATTGAAAATCCAGCTGAAGACGATGGAGTTGTTCTGTCAGCTTTACTGCACAAAGAGGATGCCCAGGCTATGACGCTGCTGGTTTTGGATGCCAAAGATATGTCAGAAATAGGAAAAGTCCGTTTCAGAGCTGAGGGTCCAGTTACGGCAACTTTTCATGGCATGTGGGCACAAGAAGGCCAAAGTGTACACAATTATTAAAATGAAACGATATACCAAAAATAAAGAAATCTGTAACACTTCCATATCCATACTTATCTACTGATATTATGATTACCATCACAAGAACTTTCGTGAATTCAGAGAATGATTCAGATAATGAGCTAATCATTGTAAAATGTTATTCAGTAAAGCAATAAAAGATTATTCTTCTGAGGATTTTCTTCCTATAGCTCCGTTATTGAGTGTAATTTTAAGTTACTTATACAATTTACAACTCCTATTGTATGGTATACTAGATTTTTAAAAGCTATTTTTAATACATCTATATATCTTTTTCTACAGTTAGAAATTTTCTGAAGGGAAAATCATTCGACGTGAATATTTTTTTATATTCAATTACTTTTCAGGGCCAAAATAATAATAATCTATTAATGCTATTTACTTAAATACACCAACATTTGTCATTTTCCACCTACTAGATGAGTCAATTCGATAGAAGTACTTCCAAATCGTATTTACGTACTATCTGTTTTATTAATCCAAATTCATATTATATTCTACTTTACTATCACATCTTTGCACCACTGTTGTTCCCATTCCTGCAAAGAAGAAAATGTGAGATTGTTTATTTCTTGGTTGGAAAGTATCAAGTCGTAATCCTTTTCCAATTTTTGCTTAATCTCAACAATCATGAGAGAATCCATTCCCAATTCTCCCATAGTGGCCTTTGGATTAGCTGATGCTGGGTCCTTAATCCCAAGTACACGGGCAACTGCGGTCACAACTGACAAATTAGTTTCTAGTCCGGAGTTCTTCTTAACTGTTGAGTCATCAGCCAAAACATAAGATGATACTGTCGGATGCTTTTTGGCGTGTTTTAAAGCAAGATCCAGAAAATTCAAACAAGAGCGAATATCTTGAACAACAGTTCCTCCAATAACATCATCCTGCTTTAGATCTTCAAGAATTCCAACACCTCCAATGGCTCCCCATTGAATTGTTAGTCCGGAGAAACCATCTCTATTACGGAGCTCACAAATTCGTTCCATGGAGGAATTCGCCATTCCATAATTTGCTTGTCCATCATTTCCAAAGGCAGAAGCGATACTTGAAAATGTGACAAAATGTTCCAATTTCGAGCACATCGAACGAGTAACGGCGTCAATGAAAAATGTGGCATCGATTTTAGGTTGACACACAGCGATGAAATTCTCTTTCGTTTGATTTTCAATAAATCCATCTTTTAGAACCTAAAACATTCAATATTGCCCACACTTTAATTTAAATCAACAAACAGCAACTTGTCTTGCAAATCATCTATCTACAGCATTCTTATGTACATACATGATTATATAAATGATAATACTTAGCAATATTATTGCATACCACTGCGAGGTTGAAAACTCCTCCCAATTCGCCTAGTTCGGAGGCTTCTCCTAAAATCTGCACAGCATTATTAAATCCATCAAGTTGTGTTCTCGAAATTAAAATCTGAATTCCATTTTCTCGCCATTTCCTCAGGCAAAGATCTTGATATCCTTTTGTGACTCCTGATCGCGATACGAAGACAAATTTCTTGGCACATC
>JABASH010004686.1:0-13511 GCA_019776445.1 Tomocerus maximus | reverse complement strand
TTCCCCTATTCTACGCACACTAATTTCACTTATTTACTTCGCTTTACCCTTTAGTTTAGATACTCATACTTCCACTTGCTTCACACCAGATTAGGTCGGCAACCATACAACTTTCTCTGCCAGGAGGCACAACCTTTCATTCCTTTTAGCCACTTTTAATTTGCTTTTTTTGCTTTTTTGTCTACATTAAGCTATGGAACTATTTACATTGCAGATTTTAACTATGATGCACTTAATATTGTGTTAAACATGTGTAATGCTTCCTCGGTCAAAATCCACAGCTAAGCCTGAGCATCAAATAACGATGTGATTAAAATAGATGTGTTACAATATGAAGGTTTTCGGCCTGTTTGGGGTCACACTGAAGAAGATAAAAGAGCAGCCCAGTCACGAGTGTTTAGTTGAGATCGTGTGTTTGTTACGTTGAGTAATAGAGATGCTGCAGTCTTGCAGTATCCTTGTATATTGTATGAGCTCGCCCAAAGTAGTAAGGAAGGATAAAGAGTGACAAGGGGAAAGGTGGTTAAATAGAATGTCAGTGAGGTCATTTGTTTCTGAGAGAGTCTCTATCTATTTCTTCTCATATATGGAAGGTGAGTGAGATGTAATGTGGGATTTCTCAGTCTTGCTTTACTTAATGCTACCATACCCAGTCTTTCAACAGCATCGTGAAAATTTCAACCATTACATTTAGAGTTGCTAGACTTGGTGCGAAATAGACTCAAATGTATTTGAAGGGGGCAGGCGTGCCAGAGTTTTTAAATATTAACGTCAAATTACATTCAAAGATATCAAAACGGCTCTCTTTGGCATAAACGAAACATTTTTGGATACTCTAGTTTGAACGAAAAGGTAAATAAGTATATATCTATATTCAAATGACAAGAGACACTAGGAGCTCCTAGGAAGAATCTATTTTTCTGCAAGTGAGAGAAAATGTAATTCGAAAACATTTCAAATGGGAAAGGTATAAATATATTTTCGGGGTAATCAGTATATGTGTGGAGATGAATGGGGAAAGGAAGTCAAGTCAAGACAATCACAGTAAAAATACATGCCAAGCGAGGTTTACATTTGAAACACAGATATAGACACGTAAGCTAATAGAATTGAAAATACGAAGCCCAGAGTAGTCTTCTTGGTTGATGGCCGAGTGCATCGTCTTTCCTTTCTCCAGGTTATTTAGTTGTGGAGAAAGGACTGGAAAGTCACATCATACATTTGAGCATGGAGAGCCCATAACAACGTAATATGTCTTGTTTATCCCCTTGAAATACTCACCTCCCACAAGAGCCATTGGATTCTCGATGTTCCTCACAAGACCTCGGAGACTCGGCTCTAAACACAAGTCTCAACTAGATCCCATTTCCACGATGTACCCTCGAGTCTCTTCGGACTCACTACCTTCAGCTCGACACACGAACCTCTCTCTCCGCCAACAATAACCAAACCAGACAATAATCCATCCCAACTACACACTACAACAATACATTGTATCTCCGCCGCTATAAACCCTTTCTCTTACCTACTTTTACTTTCACCGACAAAATATTTCCTAAATGCATTTACTTTACAGACAGACTTTATCCAATATTACTTTTTTGCAGACATCCAACCACCTACATGCAAATACTATTAACTTTTAGCTACTACATTATATACAAAGTATTGCAATGTTTACTACGCGGCTCTCTTTGATGTTTACTGTTCGTGTTGATCATATTTGACATAACAAAATAAGAAAGTAATTCCTTTAGGCATCTTTACTTATAAATTGTAACTAGATACATAACAAGTCTTGCTCATATTATGTTTGCCATTTCACTCTGTACAATGGAAAGTGGGCTACTTTTATTTTGAACCTGAGTGAGGTAGCCTATGGCACAGCTCAACACGCGAATATAATAAGAGACTTTATTTTATTTTAATCCTTTTCTGATGAGTATTCAATTCAAATAATGTTGAACTCAAATTGCATTCAAATAATTCTACTCAATTGGTAATCACTTACAGAATGCCTTGGCAGTAGCTTAGTTTAGTTATTCGATGATCTCAATGATCTGGTCAGGGCCTCATCAGTACAATGATACCTGTCCTGTCTATCACTTTTTAATTTATAATTAATTACTACTATAGATAAAATCGTAAGAGAGTTTGCTTGGAATGGAGCAAAGGGAATTTAGGGCGAAGGGAATTTGTCAAACGGAATTTGTTTGGAATAAATCGGTTTGTACGCAGACGCTAGGGACTTATACGTTTAGTGTTTATATTCTAAATTCGTGTTACCAGGCATGCGCGGAAGTTTAACATATTTCACCAGATTCAACACCTACTAGCATAGCACATGTGCTAGGCTGCCACTAGTTTATATATATTTGGTTATTCCAAGAATGTTCGCCATATTTTTGAATTGACCGAACCAATTATACGTTGCACAATCTGTAGATTTTTCTTTGGTAGCTACATTTACATAACATTGTTTCATTAATTAGCTTTAATAGGTAAACTTATAATTTTTGACAAAAACGTTATTAAAGTTTTGGAAAATATTACCCTGACTGTATAGCCCATGAAATAGTACTCTCAATTACAGATAAATATGGGAATCAAGAACTTCAATTATTTCAGTTTCCAAAAAACAATTTGGAACACTTTTTTACTATTCTGTATACCAATACTTTAGTTTTTCCTAAGTTAACAATTAGGACATTAATTTTTCCTGCAGATGAATTACAGTTGAAGCTAGTAACGCTATGCTGTCACTACAAAGCAGTGCGTGTACTACATACTTACCCATCATTATACAGATAGTACATTAGGTTTCTCTAAAGTTTCAATAATATCATTTAAATGTATAAAATGTGAATAGCTTACGTAAAAACGTTTCTCCCCGCATTAGACCATCGACCAGTTACAATTGGAAACCTCGAAATAAGAGACCTAGTTTCGTTCTGATATTTGCCTGGGTATTGGAATAAATATTTTTTATGATTGATATTTTCGCACTTAAAGTAATGTACTCTAGCTTTTCAACAGTTTTTCTCCTGACACCGAGTCAAGCGCAGACGATAGATCTATATATGGAGCAAACATTTTCTTTTTTACTGTTCAGTGAGAACCTTGTTAGTAATCCCAATGACCTAGCATTGAGTTTTGTGTCCTGGGAGCAAGCTTAATTAACCCCAAACAGTAAGTCGAGATTCAATCTGATTAGACTGTTGGCTCACTTCCCCTATCAATTTGGTTTACATATTCATTTCTGTCTACAGATTGGTTTACTTTATATACATTTGGACAAGAAATACATTTAAGGAGTAGTCTCATTTGTCGAAAATATTCAAATTCGATGACTTGGCCATTCATCTTTACATTAATCCCTAAATTACTAATTGTCAGGTTCAACTCACCTCTTTGTATCCTAGTATTCATCAGACTACTACAAATCCAACAAGTACGATTTGGCATGTGGACAGACGAATCGATTATAGTATCTCTTATATCCAAGTTAGGAATAAGTTAATAACGGAACAGGGTTGAGCATTTGTGTGTTTGAATATCTTTCGTAATATTATATAGTGTATATTATCTACATGTACCTATCTGTAAATCTTTCTCTTAGTGTGTGTGTCGGAGTGGAGGAGACAAAGGACAAACTGAGCTATTAAATGCAACAAATAAGATACCTATGCTACCTCCGCGGTAGTAAATGTAGATGTAGAGTAGAGTTCAGTGGCACTGCAGAATACATAAGTAATACCTTTCCTTCCTAACGTATAAATTCACCGACCTCAACAGGAGCCACCCTCCAAATTTACAAAGTCGTAAATTTTCCGTGCTTTTTCGCTTTGGGTAACTTTTGTCGCTACATCGCATCCTATCGGAGTTGGCCGATCTTTTCAACATTTTGGCCTTGAGTTATTTGACTAGGTAGTTGAGCTCACCACAGAAAAGACACTACAGCCGTACTCAAAGCTTTTATACTTGCCGACAACGGTATGCTGCACATCCGATGGCAACAAAAGGGAAATCTGTTCATCATTCCATGTGAAGATGGTTCTCGTTGGACTCCCACTCTAACTCAACCCCAATGCCAACAAAAAAGCATGAAAAGAATTATGGCTTATTTTCCTCATTACATATTCATTCCAGTTGTAGCAGTATACAAATCCTTAACCTTAGCAATTAAAAGCATCCATGATATTAAAATAGTGCAGAAGGAGGGGGTAAGGAAAGCTCAATCTGCCAGAGTGCATCTTCCACTACACTTGAATCATATACATACAATTGAATATCTAAGCAGTAGAAAGTGTAAGCAAAGCTAGGGTCTACTTAAGTAGCACTGGAATATTTAATTTAATTTTTATGACAGAAATGAACCTTGGCACACAGAAAATGCACTAACAGAATACAAATAAGTTTCTTCATAATTTGTGTACACGAAAGGATGGAGAGCCCTAAGGGAATTCTTTAAAAACAAATCAGATTGGCATAGTAAATTTAATAAGGATAACCAGGCGATCATATCATACCCGTTTATTTTTAGTATAGACAGTTAGTCCGGATTGTTCATCTCTCGCTCTGCAGTTTATAGAGAATATAATCTCCCTGCTAATAAATGGGGAAGTCAATGCAAGTAGGAAATAGGAGTAGGGGGTGGAATGCACTTCTCATCAACTCAGCCATCTCCTTCTGAGTTATTTACTCTCCTCATAATTAAGTCGCCTGGACTTATGTGTCTTGTTTTCTGTCTTCTCTGTCTCTCACTGTACAACGCACAGCTTATCGCAATTTAGTAATAAAGTAAACAAAACATTACATGCTATGACATTTTCTGCTGGCTATAAGAATAAAAACGGAATGTTGTCCTTATGCTATAAGTAGCAGTATTTAATAAGTCATCTGCGTACGTACATTCTCATCGCGTGTAGTATGCACATCGGAATATTTTCTGCACAAGTCACTAGATTTGCCATGCAAAGCTGAAAGTTGTAATAAGCTACATCAAGCACATGTAAAATATGTGCTCAGCCCATGCGTTTCGTTATTTGTAAATAGTGTTGAGCAGTTGAGCCCAAGACAAAAGTCTCATTCCATTCTATTCTATTAGTGCAGCATTACATTACTAACATTCACGTTTGAAGTCCAGAAGGCAATCCCATGTAAATATATAAAGCAATGCACTGTCTCAGAATCTGAGTTCAGTCACTCAGTCTTAGTCAGCATCAGATAATAAGACTTCGTTTTCTTTTCCGTTCCGTCCTATGCATTCATTAGACTCATCTATCTCCCTTCCTTCTATATAAAACAACAAAAGTCAACTCAAGTGGAGCTAAGGAAAGAAAACAGTGCAATGCATGTGAATGCGAAGGAGAAAGTCAAAAAGTCCGTCAGTTCCGTTTCCTTCCACATTTTTGTTATATTAAATGTCGAGAAGCTTATTTAACTCACACACAACACATACACAAACAGAGATATGCATTTGCATTCTCCGTACATACTTACTATACAGCATAAGAGTCAAAATCAACATGGACATACTTTCTCCATGTAGAAAATAGCTTATGTTTCGTCATACCCTAATCTAATATGTACAGATATAAATAAGCCACACAGTATTCATTCCACTTGCTCATTTTGCCCTTTTTGAGTACAAATGGAGAAATGGATTTTGGGCATGTGGACTAGAATTGTTTATAAGACATTATCTGTCTTGTATATGTATATCTATAGATGTAAGTAGTAGCTTTGGAATTGGAAGGCATGCACTCATTGGTAGTTGAGTCAGTGGGTAGTCAGTGCATAACGTATGTGCTAGAGTTGCAGTGCGGTATTAAACAAACCTCATCTAGAAAATCTTAAAATGAGTTGAGTTGACTGGCGTCACTATTAGCTTCCACTGTTACTTTTCTGACAACATGGGAGTGATTTTGTCATTCTAGCGAAAAAATAAATGTGATTTTTTCAAGCGGCACAGAGCAGGCCGAGGAAGGGCAGGCACATTATAACGAGCGAGGCCTGCGAGAAAGCAACGAGGGAAAGTGAAAGACTACATCGCACTCATTTTTGTGCGAGCTAAGTATACTCTTCCATATGTGACTCGTATTACTATGTGCATCTATATAAATGTATTTGTATTGTGTATAGATAACAGAGTCTTACATTAGGAACGTAGATGATGTCGGGAGCAGCGAGCCTTTACATTGTATTACATTAGATTACATTATACGTAACGTTAGGTAGAGGGAAGAAGGGAACTGAGACACAATCAGCTTATATTTGTATGTAGTAGGAGCTGTAAGTAAGTAGCCTACAGAGTTAGTTGCACTACGGTGCTCCACAGTTTGAAGGTTGAGATCACTGACGGAGTCTCTCTTCTCCCCCCGATGTGAAATTACTTGATATAGTCCAAACAGAATAAATGCCTCCAGATTCTTTTATTCTCTTCATTTCTCCCATTTGGAACATTAAGACCTTCACTTCGCACAGCATTCCTAGCATCTAAACAAAGAAATGCAAATCGGATAAAGAGGACTACTCCTCCGTCGAGTCAACTACGGAACAGTCAACAGTAAACTAACTGCAAGAGACTTTCATTTCCTGCTCTTCTGACTCAACCTGCACCCTTCCCCGTCCTTAACTCACCTCCCCTGCTCAACTACTGCACACATACGTATTAGGACCAAATTCATACCCTCCTCACATTTCACAAATATTATGATTTCATAATCGATCTTAATAAAGTAAACACTAACCTCGCGTAGAAAAATTCTAAACGAATTATGCTTGGATTTAAGTCTAGGATTTATTAGAGGATAGGTAGGTACCTAAACAGCCATATTGATGTCTTCGTACTGTTATTTTGTAGTCTATACAGTCTTTCGACATGAAAGGAGAAAGATAGATATTAAGAAACCACCCCTCTCTCAAAACAAAAATGATAACCAAATAAGCCAGATATGCTGGGATATTGTTTCTTGCTTTTTGTGTTCAGTTTCTGAACAAAAATTATCTTTGTCGCAAATAAACAGCTTACTAACCTAACCCTTCTTCCATGGTCATGGAATTTTAGACTGGATGGTTTGATTCTATAGATAGATGTTTCTTATACTGCATGCCTCATATGTACTAATAGTTTTAGCATTAGAAGAAATTATTTGGACTTTCATTGCTTAAATGACAAAATGTGTAATTGTGTTTGTGTATTGTGTTTGTTTATACATTTAAAGCAGGGATATTTTGATTTTTAGAATAGCTTAAGTAATCAATATCTGTTTTTGGATAAATTATTCATCAAATTGACATAGATTATGAGATTATGTGAAGTGTAATATGTTAAGTATATAACTTGTGACCAGATTGAGGAGACAGAGATATTCATTCATTGCATTAAATTTTGCTAGATTTGTAATTGAAAAGATATGCTGTTCTGGCTGGAGTGTTCTTTCAGTGGATTCCTTCACAATGATAACTTCTTGAGTTGACAGAGAGAAGAGGCCTTTATAGTAAAAGTAGTTTACTTGAGAATCTGTACGAGATGCTAGTCTTGCGAAGCAGTAGAAGTTGGTTGGCCTGCTTTTGCATTGCTTTGATAGTGAAGGAAGGAAGGGAGTCACTGGAAGAAAATGAAGCCATTTCTTTATACTGATTAAGAATTCTAATCAAGACATTTAGGAGAAACGTTCTATTCAGAAGGACAAGGAATGCTCGGCCCTATGGCTCCCTGTGGAAATGAATGGGAGCTAATTTATCCTGAATATTCTCATAATTCCTACAGACAACTGTATTATTGGGATCTTCCTGCCTTACTTGCTCCACTACAATTCTCCAACACTTTTCTCTCTATATGTGAACACACGCACTCGCTCCTTCATTCTCCCAACATCTTTACATCCTTAGGTATTACTTTTATATTATTATGCCTCTGTTTGTTCTCTGATTATACCTAACTGGGTCTACATATGACTACCAGATTTCGGAGACACACTTCCACACAAAACTCAATTTCAACTACCGTTTGTACTACTTAGACTACTTACTAATATAAATGGTGCCTCATCTGCCTCTTTCACAAACCAACTGCTTTGTTTCCCGCTCTAAATATTAAAAGCTAGTTAAGCATCCGTGTACTGCTAAACATCCTGAACTCACCTATTTTATTGTGTCGATAATTGCATAACACCTAACTATTTTTTCGATTTAAATGATCGATCACCGTAATAAGCTAGACAGGGATTGGAAATTTTTTATCCCCTCATTCATTTAGCATTTATCTAATGGGTACCCAATTTTTTTCGCACTACGTACTGTTGTACATTAGCTGATACCTATTTCATACATAGGCTAGTGTCTACCCGAGTGCGTATGTAATACAAGGTAAATAATTTTATTTCTCCACAACATTTTAAACAGTCGATGTACCGATGCCAAATCAGTGTGTTTCAATACATATTATGTACATCAGTGACATAAATTAAATTATGATACTAATATTTATGATTTAGATCGATACTACAGTAATTTCCAGCAAATTATCTTTGAAAGCAGACCTAAAGACCTTTATCACAGAAAGTAAGTTGAGTTTTATTATGTGAATATTAACAGTTTTCGGAATTACAGTTTCTTACAATTGAGATGCAAATCACATCTGCACAGTACAGTATGTATATAGGTAGTAGAGTAATAAGTATTATGAGCATAGTCATGTACATACAGATGCATGTGTCTTACAGTAATTAGCTAGAAGTGTAGTCCCACTGATAGGAACATAAATAAAACTGTTAACAAAGTGTTTCAAGTTTAAAGGAAAGCTTAAGGCAAGCGCTTTAATTCGGCATTGTCTCTTTTCGTTTGTCAGTTATGCATATAACAGAGCAACATTTATTGTGCCAAGGCACTTTGTAATTGGCAAACTGTGAAGCTTAGCCGTAGCTCCGTCTACGCATAGCTATACACATATATTTGAGCATTCTTGAGTGTTTCAATTGTCCTGTTCTATATAGTAGAGTGAGTCTCGTTGTCAAAGTCTGTGTAAACTGACTACATAATAATATCTGTACATATGTACACATCCGAAACGGGCTGGGGTTGCTTTTAGTAGCTAGTTAGGAAGATGCATGCTAATATAAGAGGAGCTGTATAGACAAAAGAGCGGAAATAGATCCGTGAGGTTGAGTTCACACCACACCTCGGCTCTTATTGTTTCACAAAGTAATTTCCAACTTTCTGTTGAATGTTGAACGGTGAGGCGAGAGTATCCGAGGGAAACTAAGATGTAACGTACCAAAGAGACAATTCAAAACTCGAGAATTTCTATCTACGTCTCTGCATACCTTTCCTTGCCGTCTCTCCTACTGCAGCCTATTACAGTTTCAAAAGGAAAGGACAGTTCTTGTACACAATTCAAGGTTTTGATTCACATTTAAATTTGAATTCCAACTTATTCTTATAGTTAATCTTGTCTTTTGTACTTTACAGTAGCAGATAGAGGAGTGAAAATTATTCTATCGACTTTTTCCCATTTATTCCTTCCACCGCCCCAACTCAAGACAGCAAAATATTAAATGCGTGGGCTATCCCTGTAGTAGGCCCTAATACAGATATCCCATATATTCATATATGTGAATGCACATGCATATAGCTATTATTCTTCATTGGAAATAGTTTAAGTGTATAGGAATTTGGCTGTAGCCTTCAACTTTCAACTAGGCTATAGGTACATAAAGTGAAAGAAAAGAGAAAATCCACTTTCTCTCTGGTAAGTGTCAGTAGCAGTGGAGGCAAGGAAGAGCCATTCTGTTTTAAAGATGAGAGAGGGTTGCTAAAAGCGAGAACGGAATGGATTTCAGTTCCCTTTGCGTTACAAGGTTTGCCGTTCAGCTTGTCTGATCCAATTTTCGAATGGGGATGCCACTGGTTGAATTGAAACCACCTTAGCACAATAAAATAATGCACAATGCACATCCAAACCGATCCAATCCAATTTACTATTTATGCAATCTCTACCTTACTCTATAGACTTAACGAATACTCTTTTCTTCCCTCCACCCGTTGCCATTATCCCTAAATTTTCCCTCTTAAGTCATACATTTTCTTATGAAATGCTAATGATTTTTGTCTACTCATTTTCAATTATCACATTTTATCTTTTATAGGAATGTTTTATAGATTATGTATATGTATTGATTAATAGTTTAGCATTTTGATGGTATTATATATACTCTAATATGCGTCATAGTGGAAACAGTTGGGGGGGGGGGGGGTACTTGCATCCAGTTGGTCTCTATTTATTTAATGTAAAACTAAATCTACTGAGTAAAACAATTTTTTAGATACAGAAATATATAGTACGAAAGATTTAGTCAAGCTATGCATTAGTCGTCAATGTTATTTAGCACAAGTTGTGTATGTGTAGCTAGTTATCGTAGTTATATCTTATGCAACAACGGTTTTAAAAAAGAAGGAATATTTTAATACTTATTGACTGAAAGCTAGACTTGCCCTTTTTAAAATAAGCTCCTTTCAAAAAAGATTAAATAGAAATAGATGTTTACAGAGTTGTGTATCATTTTCATGAGAAAGCCAAGGAAAACCATAAATCATCATGTAAGAATATTTTTTAATAAAACTAAGTGCTACTGCTTGTTCATCTAGGTAATCTTTTTCTGTCTTCGCCAAGAAATAAACAAGCACAAGGACATTATTTTACCAATTGATACACTTTCACTCACTAGTTTAACACTTGTTCATTTCTTAGTCATTGTCATACTAAAAGGGTTGCCTGTGCATATTATACCTAATACAAGTCAGTCACACCCTAGTCGTTCATATGCTAATTTCAATTTTCAGATAATAGCTTGCCTTGAGCCATGCATGTAATCAATGTGATCATGCACGTTGTTAAATGAACAGGCTATACAGTTTGTTAGCCAAAGACATATAATTTAGGATAATAATAGTAATATCATATTAATACAGATGCAACAACGCAAATCACATTGTTTATGATTAAGTATGTACAAATTGTGTAGGATTGTATATCATCGAAAAAGCGAGTGTTTTGTGAAAGTTGTTTCTGGAGCTGTAAGAGAAATAATCCGGGTGTTTAAACGGTGGAAGAGGGAAGGAGAAGGAAATGGAGTTGAGATGAGCTGACTGACTGAGTGAGTAGATTGGGTGTAAGCCCCTTAACGTAAGTAAGTTGGTTGCCAGTGAGTTCAGCTATTCATTCCTCCTCTTGTTTTGTTTCATTTTCTTTTCTAAGTCATCCAAACCAATAAATAGCGTGTTTACTGCGTGGTGCACTATTCTATTGTGTTTCCATGTATTAAGATGGAAGCTAAGAATAAGAGTAGGGAAACATACAATAAAAATAATTCTCGGACTTATCGTTAGCTGTTTTGAACACAGTTTTGTTTTCAGTTGCCCCTGTCGTGTATAATATCTATTCAGTGTGCATTACACTGCTACTCAATAAAGCATAGCGAGCAGGGAGCAGTGTAAGACAACTAAAGAAGGAAACTAAAGTCGGATTTCAATTGGATGAGTCAACTGCGTATAAAACCTGTCTAGGCATCTAATGTAATGTAAGTGAGTTGACGGCTAGCCTCCGAGACGATTCTTTCTATTCTATTCTATTGCAGCCGTCGAGGAATTCATAGATGAAGTGTTGCGATGCAATGGCAAAATCCATCCACCAACCACAGCCACTATCTAAATAAGTACTTTCTCCTAGAAGAAAACTGCTTATAAGAAAGTCGTAAGAAGAAACTCTGTACTTGTTGGCGTGGCGTTCTCGTCTGTGAGAATATCTTAAGAGTTACTCTAAACGAATGTAGAAAAACTTTCGGTTTCCTCTCTCTGCCCGCTTAAGTTTCCCACCACAGCTCTGGTCACGAAAGAATCAATCCTACTAATGGAAAAGTATAGTAAATTATCCTCTACTGCTTTCTCCATTGCATTACAGTGCATCTAATAGTGTACTTATGTGCACACTGCCTACTATCTCTATTATACTCTCTATTACCCGACCGTGTAATGCACAGTTCTATGTCAGGATGGATGTGGACCGTCCTGTTAAGTTCTCTTTGCAATGCGTACAATATCTTTCTCTCTCTTCCTCTCTAAATATCATTCCTTTGACAAACTTCCTTCCAAATTTCGTGCCCCGCTCTTCTACTCACTCACTCATTCCCCCGCACACTTTATTACACAAGTCTTAACATCCTATTAGTACTGATATGTCTACTTGTCACTTTTTGTCACGCTTCACTAGTCAACAGACGACAGACAAGACTTTGTCCTTATAGTGTCATCTACTATCATATTACACCTATTATCTACGATTATCCCTGGCATTGTATCACTTATAGTATAATTACGTCCACCAAACCCCGATACAAATACATGCGTATTAAAAAGGCCAGTCTTTTATACATAGATATGCAGAAAATCTATTTACGATTCATATGAGTATAATCTCATCAATATCAGTCAAGACTAAGTGGGTCAAAAAAATCTTTGAAAATAAAAACATTTCAGTTTCTTGACTTTAACTAAATAACCAATGAATGCTTCCTACAGGCCATAGTGTGTGAAAACATAAATATCTTAACCCTTTTGCGTTCTTATACCGACCTTACTGTAACTATACACATAATTTTCATCATAAGGATAAGGAGCGGAGCCTCCTTTATGTTTTCACTGCTGTTGTCTGTCTGTCTTGAGTGAGCTACTACCGCGGTTTATTTTAAACTGCCTTTTCCACGAGTGCGACAATTTTTGCCAACGCTTACAGGATTTTGTTTAAAAGAAATCAAATACCTACAGGCGATATAAAATTTATTGAAATAGTTTAATTTGCATTTTGAGATGGACTTTGAATATGGTAATTTTGTGAGCATAAGATTAAGATAACTGAAACAGGCGTTTAGTATGTAGATTGAGCACATTTAAACTATGAGGTAGCTGAAATCATCATATACATAATATTACTAAATATACCCAGCATTGAAAATAAAACAAAATTGTCACATGACATGGCCTGACATGTCACACAGTCGCGCAACACAACCTAAACCGCAATTCCAATTTACATCTGTCATAATTTAAATATCTATAATTTCCTTAATTTCTATATATGCCTCAGCCAATCAAAAAGCCGAAAAATACACCAATAATTTCTAAATGTAACGTGGAAAGGGTGGGGGATGCTAAATATAGATACGGTAAATGCTATCACTACTATAGATAAAATTGTAATAGAGTTTTCTTTGCTTGGCATTAATTGGAAGAATGGAATAAGGGGGGTTTGGAATAAATTCGTTTGTACGCAGGCGCTAGGGACTTATATGTCTAAAGTTTATATTCTAAATTCGTGTTACCAGGCATGCGCGGAAGTTTAACATATTTCAACAGATTCAACACCTACAAGCATAGCTCATGTGCTAGTGCTAGGCTGCCGCTAGTATTATATATATATGGCCCAAATATAAAAAGAAAAATATCGACACCTT